>JAXIVJ010003452.1:0-94120 GCA_036785665.1 Chirona hameri | reverse complement strand
GTGGTATATAATTCGTACATTCCGACGCATTTGATACGATAGTTTTAGACAGTTGTAGGTTGTGCAGTTTTGGGCGAAGGTTTGTGCTGTAACTAACATAGGTGTTAAGTAATATTTTACCGTAAAAAAAGCAGTTTACGGATACGAGTTTTACATCGCTTTACTCCAGTCGAAAGCCAATCAGATCCAACCACGGATACTACAGTATCACAACCAATTAGAAGAACCACGGAATCACTGCGAAGCGAAGTTCATCGACATACGGTACGGCATATATCAATGTACATATACGCTAAGCCAGGGTGGAGTTTTCATGGGTTTAACCCGCGAGTTACTGGGGTATATTTCATAACGCGACTTACTGGGGGGGGGGCTATTTTTCCCTCCCCTCTGATCTCCGGAACTACTGGACCAAATGCAAAAATTCAAACGGCATTCGATAGCCCTGGGAAATTTATCAAGGGAAACATAATATTGTTTACCTCAGGGTCACCGATAACGTCACAGGGCAGGTCAAGTATAAAATGTTTGACCGTGTCAAAAGGTCTCGATGGATGGAATTGTCGCGCAAAATTGCGATATTAAACACATAAGCTGTCCATAAATCGGTATGATTCGTGTGTCTGACACTTCTAAGTACCTTTATAAGCTGTTTATGACCTTGGGTCAGGTCAAGGTCATCCGAGGTCACGAGGTCTAACTGCAGATTTTGGTCATTGGGCGTTGTAACACATGTTTATGGTTTGTTTTTCGTCTAGAACGCGAAAAATGACCTTAGAACATTGTTTTTCCATATAAATAGAAGTAAAAAGCAAAATGGAAATCCGTTTTTTATACCTAGTAATGCCGTGAGAAGTGGTCGATTTTTGTCATTTAAAGGTCATAACTCGGTCATTGATAAAGATATTGACTTTAAATTTGGTACACATATTCACCGCATATGTCTCGATCACATGTATTCCGGATTTTTGGATAATTCTGATTTTTTCTTGAAATTTAAAAAAAAAAAAAAATGGATTTCTCAAAATTTTGAACAAAAAACTCAAAAATCCGAGAATGCAGTTTGATATCCCGGTCTATTGTCAGTAATTTGATTTAAAACAATTGAGTGTATCTTAATTATTGTACCTTTGACAGCGTTTTCCGCAAATCATTAGTTTGCAACAAAAACCGAAGAACATGACGTTACTGTGCGGCCATTCCCGGTTGACGTATCATAGCCTCATATTTTTCCGTTTGCTAACATGTGTAGAATTGATGTGAGAGAAGGTACTGCAAGTTTGGTGACGATACCGGTGTTCGTTTAGGAGTTATTGCAAAATAACGGGAGGGGGGGCAAAAAATAGCCCCCCCCCTCCCAGTAACTCGCGGGTTAACGTGTGTATAACGGGTGCCATAAGTGTACTACGGGTATAATGGGTGAGTGCTGGCTATAACGGGGTTATCACGGTTCCACATGGGCACAACGGGTACTACGAGTGTATGTCGGGTACCGTAGGTTTTTGACGGGTACCTCGGGTGTATGACGGGTACAAAAACGTATTTATTAATTATAGGTACGACAGGTGTCACGGGTAGTACAGGTTATCAATCCCTAATTGCCTATCACTGGCATGCACCACCACTTGACCTGTAATCGTCCAGCGGAGCGGACGGGTTAGCACTAGTATTACTCTAAATAATTTTGTTAACGGCAGAATGATAAGTCTTGGAAGTAACAAAACAATTATGACACGAAGTCCTGGTTGCCACCATTTATTTACATGATGCAACATTTCTTGTTGAAAACTATAATGTTTCTGCTTTGATAATTTTGTTGTATTTCTTCAAACATAAATTTCGATTTTATTTTATAATTAAGATCTTTCGGGCGTGTCAGTATCCCACCTCAGTCTGATCAGCCTGATACCATTGGCTAGACCGATCAAGGACACTAACGTTGCCGACAGGGGCGACTAAGAGGCCCAAGCGGACAAGACTACAGCCGACTACTTTTTTTTAACTACAGCCGTAAGTGGGCTTCGGCCTGTTGTTGTTTTATAACTAATAGACAAAATAAACAAAGGGTGTTGCAAAAAGTCGGCCGAAATAATGTTTCCAAACATTAGTATCACTATCAATGGAGCTAACCACCAGAAGGCTGGCGATCGTCATCAGATATAAACAGACTCCTTTGATTCATGAGAACAGTCAAAAATCGCTGAAAACGCTTCCAAACATTATCAATGGAGTTCATCGCAAGAAGCCTTCCGATTGTGGAAGATATATTGTCTCTCATGCCCTGCTCGGCGAGCACTATATGTATACACAGTTCCATCACTCACATCACATCACATCCGGTGTCTTTACTGCGTCTTCTATTTGGTTTGTTCAAACAAACATTGACATATTGACATCCAACATAGAATGTGTTTGCCTTCAGCGTGACTGGCCAGTGTAGGCGTGCTTGCCTTCAGTGTAACTGTATGAATACAACAATAAGTACATGGAAAATAAGCAGGTTAAATATGGCTATGAAACGAATTACAACTTTTGAAATAATAGACAGTCACGCAATGCATCCCAACTGACGCTATTTATTCGTGTACCAATGACGATTTTATTCGTGTACCAATGAGACACAGCATGATTTGGGATGGACAGGGGCGAGGTGGCAAGAACTTCGCATGCTGATAATGTGTTATGTTCACCCACCCACCCATCCACCCACCCACCCACCCACCGCGCGTGGGTGGGTGGGTGAGTGGGTGGGACACATAATGTCTATGTGTCTAATGTCTAATATATAAATGTCTATTTATTGCAAGATCAAGCGAAACAGGTCACTACCAGACCCGTTCATTTGCTGGCCCAAGGTCGTAGGTAACCGCCAGAGCCGACCAGATTACCAGTCACGTAACCGGTCACTGCAGATTGGGCTAGACATTTGTTGTTGATATTTCTGAATGACATGAAGATAGTGGAAATATGTGAGCCCTGTGTGGATCATATCGACAAATACATCACTTTCGACTGGGTGATATTAACACATTGAGAATAAGAAACGAGCCTAATTGTGGAAACATATTAGGTGGCGCCTCATCTTAACCCTCACCAGTCCTGCGTCCGATACCTACGTGACCTGCGGGGGGGGGGGGGGGGGGGGTACGACCAGGGGCGTCGCTACCGGGGGTCCGGGTGCCCCGGACCCCCCCCCCCCCACTTTTGAGCGGTCGCCGAAGGCGCCCCCTCAAAAAGTGGGTCTGTTCTGGGTTTTGAGAGGGTGCCGGAGGCGCCCCTTTAAAAAAACTCACATAAAAAACAAGGAAAACTAAAAAAAACACCAAAAATGTCCCGCCAGTATGTGTGCGCCCCTATGACAGTGAGGGCCCAAGCCAGTGGCGTACCGAGTATACGGTCATTCAGGGCATAACCTGGTCCTTTGGATCCGAGGCGCCCATGCAAAGCTGGCGATCAGTGACGGCGCCCCTCCGGCCAGTGACGGCGCCACTCCGGCCAGTGAGGGCGCCCCTCTTCGGCCCGTGACAGCGCCCCTCCGGCCAGTGACGGCGCCCCTCCGACCAGTGACGGTGCCCCCTCCAGCCAGTGAAGGCGCCCCTCCGGCCAGTGGCGGCGCCCCTCCGGCCAGTGACGGCGCCCCTCCGGCGGCTAACGGCGCCCCTCCGGATAGTGACGGCGCCCCTCCGGCGAGTGACGGCGCCCTTTAACTAGTGACTGCCCTCTCCGGCCAGTGACGGTGCCCCCCCCCCCTCCCGGTCAGTGACGGCGCTCCTCCGGCTAGTGACGGTGCCCCTCCGGATAGTGATGGCGCCCCTCCGGATAGTGATGGTGCCCCTCCGGCCAGTGACGGCGCCCCTCCGGCTAGTTACGGCGCCCCTCCGGCCAGTGACGGCGCCCCTCCGGCCAGTGACGTCTCCCCTCCGGCCAGTGACCACACCCCTCTGGCCAGTGACGGCGCCCCTCCGGCTAGTGACGGCGCCCCTCCGGCCAGTAACGGCGCCCCTCCGGCTAGTGGCGGCACCCCTCCGGCCAGTGAGGCGCCCCTCCGGCCAGTGACGGCGACCCTTCGGCCAGTGACCACGCCCCTCCAGCGAGTGACGGCGCCCCTCCGGATAGTGACGGCGCCACCCGGCCAGTGACGGCGTCCCTCCGGCTAGTGACAGCGCCCCTCCGGCCAGTGACAGCGCCCCTCCGGCTAGTGACGGCGCCCCTCCGGCTAGTGATGGCGCCCCACAAAATGTTAAAAGTACGACGAGCACGTGAGGAAGGAGAGGCGCTCCCCCCCCCCCCCCCCTGCAAAATGTTCACCAATATTGGTGGCGCCCCTGTCGATTGGGTGGCGCCCCTCAAGGCAATGACCTGGTCCTTTGCGAATTTATGCGCACGCAACTGACCCAAGCTCATGGGCGCCCCTCTTCCAAAATGTGGCGCCCCTTGATTACAGTTGCGATGGCGACAAGATGCTTCCGAGGGCGGCAAGGTGTCTTTCGAGGGCGACATGGTGCCTTCTAAGGGCGGCATAATACGCTCTAAGGGCGGCAGAATGCCTTCCGAGTGCGGTAAGACGTTGTCTGATGGCGGCAAAACGCCTTCCGAGGGCGTCATGATGCCTTCCAAGGGCGGTATAATGCGTTCTGAGGGCGGTCTAATGCGTTCTGAGGGCGGCAAAATGCTTTACGAGGGCGGCAATATGTCTTCCGGGGAGGGCGGCATGATGCCTTCCAAGGACGGCATGATGCCTTTCGAGGGCGGCAAGATGTTTTGCGAGAGGGGGTGGAGTTTCCTATCCAAATGGTGGGGCCCCAGCAACTTCCCGCTTTGCCCCACCAACTTTTGTCAGATTTGAACGGTCCCTGGCGTTAAAATTATCATTTTCACTTCAAACATGCAAAACAACCAGGCAATGTGATAGTTTGCCCCTCTAACTTTTATCTGAAAAGATCCACCCATACTTCCGATCGGGGGACGAGATACCTTCGAGGGCGGCATACTGTAATGCGTTGTGAGTCGTGACTGAGCAGTCGGCGCCCCTGCATGCCTCGCAGGGGGGGGGGGGGGGGGCTGCGACTGCCTGTCGAGTCGTGAGTGCCGGCGGCACCCCTTTGGATCGGAAATGAGGCCCCTTTTGGACTGGAGATGACGACCCCAACAGCCGTATCCTCCCCTTCCCGAAATGTGTTCTCTGGTTGTGCGCCTGGGCCGATCCATTTGATTATAATTCACCACTGTACCCGTCATGATGCACCGAAGCGATGGGTACCATTTGAATGTCTGTGCGATTTACCGTTTGCAAGTTATTGGCTGATATTTCCTTTCCTTCCTTGATAAACTTTCGCTTATTTTGTTTCTTCATTGTGAAATCTGTTTACGGCAGCGCAGTTGCTATAGCAGAAGACCGACATAAACCGCGATGTTTTGTTTTACGTCGCGTGATTTTGAGTTCATACCTCACAGGCAGTCATGCATAGGTATGTCCAATGTTAATGTGCAACAGGGGCGGATCTAGGGGGGCAAAAGGGTCATGCCTCCCCAAAGGTCCTGAAACTATGATTTGCCGCCCCCCCCCAAAAAAAAAAATACGGTCGGACGTACAGTTGTAAAAATTGCCTTGGGAGCAGTCCGAATCCAGCTATCCACAATGAAAAACTTGAAAATTTCGCGCCGCTTCGTGGCATGACACAAAATACGCAATTGCTTATACAAATTTGGAAAATGGGAAAATGAATTCATTAAGTGTCTAGCAGAGTCTCTCCTTGGCGGTACCTAGTTGCTAGCCCCAGGGCCCAATCCCTTCATAAAATATTAACTTTCAAGTGGAATACGTTTTTAGCTAGTCTGTCCAGTTCCGAAAAAAGTCGACGCGACCGCAAAGACGCGGACATCGGCACCCGGAAGCTGCTCCAGCGGTGCCCAACTTGCTGGACCGAAGACCAGGCCAGGACCATCTCCCCAAGCCATCTCGCCCCAGGCTCCTCCAGATCCGCAGGGACCATTTATGTGCGGAAGAGTCGTTCTTGCAGTTATAAAGTCACCTTGCTCTTGGCAGGCACGTAGCCAAGGGGAGGGCGGCGGGGGTGCCCCCCCCCCCCCCTAGAGGCCAGGAGGGCCCTTTTTGGCGCGCGAGGGCCCTTTTCCTTCGGCCCTTTTCGTCGGCCCTTTTCGGTCGGCCCTTTTCGTCGCGCGCAGCGCGCCGAAAAGGGCCGACGAGACCGCGCGAAGCGCGGTATCATAGGCTCTTTACTTCACGAAGCGTGGTCTTTAGAGAGTTTAGCGAACTTCAGAGGCCCTATAGGGCCACCAGGGCCCTCTCTGAAACACCAGAGGGCCCCTCGAACGTTCAAAAGAGCCCTATGCATGTCAGATGGGCCCCTGGCAAGACCGAAAGGGCCCTGAGCGGGTCAGAGGTCCCCCTGAGCACGTCGAATGGGCCCCCTGAACACGTCGAATGGGCCCCTAGTCAGCACAGAGGGGCCCCTGAGCATGTTGACAGGGTGACAAAGCGGCCAGCGCAGTCCTTTGCCAGGCCATAAGGGCCCTGAGCAGGTTGGAGGGCCCCTGGACAGACCAGAGGGCCCCTGGGAAGTTAAGAGGGCCCCTGTACAGGTCAGAGGGGCCCTGACCAGAGCGAAACGGCCCCTAGGTGGGTCAGAAGGGCCCTGAACATGCCGAATGAGCCCCTATCCAGCACGAAGGGGCCCCAAGGCAGGCCGGAGGGCCCTCGGAGCATGTCGCAAGGCGACAAAGTAGCCAGCGCAGTCCCTTGCTAGGTCGGAAGGGTCCCTTAGAAGGTTAAAGGGCCCCTGAAGAGACTATAGGGCCCCTGGAAAGTTAAAAGGGCCCCTGCGCAGATCGGAGGGGCCCCTGATCAGACCGAAAGGACCCCTGGGCGGGTAAGAAGGGCCCCTGAACTTGCCGAAGTGTCCCCTGGCCAGCACGGAGGGGCTCCAGGGCAGGTCGGAGGGCCACTTGAGCATGTTGGCAAGGGTGACAAAGCAGCCAGCGCAGGCCGACCAGAAGAGTCGCTGGGCCGATCGGAGGGGCTCCTGGGCAAGTCAGAGGGGCCCCTGGCTAGACCGAAAGGGTCCCTGGGCCGGTCAGAAGGCCCCTTGAACATGCCGGATGAGTTCCTAGCCAGACTGGAGGGGCCCCTGGGCAGGTCGGAGGAGCCCCTGAGCAGGGGCGGCGGATTGCGGGGGCAGGGTACCCAAAATTCCCCCTCAAAAATCCTGGGGGCAAAGGTTAGTTTTGCCCCCCCCCCAGATTTTAGCCTGCTCAATCTGGGGTAACATTCCCTTCCCCTCCCCAGGATTTTTATTTGAGGGGGGGGGGATTTTGGGTACCCTACGCCCCGCAATCCGCCGCCCCTGCCCCTGAGCATGTCGGCAGGGCGACAAAGCAGCCAGTGCAGTCCCTGGCCAGGTCGGAAGGACCTCTGAACAGGCCGAATGGGCCCCTTGACACACAAGAGGGGCTTCTTGGAAGGTCAGAGGAGTCTCTGGTGAGACCGGAAGGGTCAAAGTACGTAGAGATCGCAGATGAAGATTAAATACAAAGAGGACTTACTCCACAATAAAAATATTAAAAGCGGAGCTTTCGCGTATATTGTAACACCCTTTGTCAGGGTGCTACAATATACCTGGAAAATCCGATTTTATTTTTTCCTGTGGAGTAAGCCCTCTTTGTATTATATATATATATATATATATATATATATATATATATATATATATATATATATATATATATATATATATATATATATATATATATATATATATATATATATATATATATATATATATATATCACCCACTCCACATCATGTCTTTTCGCTTCGCGGATCCCAGATGAGTTCCTGAACAGGTCGGAAGGGCGTAGAAAAGGTTAGAGGTCCTTCCGAAAGGTCAGAAAAGGTAGAGAAGGTCCCTAGACGATCTGAAGGGACCTTGGGCCTTTCAACAGTAAGAATACAGTTGTACAGGGAATCAAACTCAAAATTTTCGCGCCGCTCCGCGGCGCAATTTAAAGGAAATAGTTCACCTTCAACATTAGTTTTAAACTGAGATAGCAGTTTTGTAGCCCGTGTTGGGAAACTCCTCTCTGCAAGTTTTCTTGACTGAAAAGACTCTCCAGCCGAATATATTTGAGTTTTTGGCGAAGGAATGCGGTGCTGGCGAAAGAATGTTGTACTGGTTCTAGACCGGGCAGAGGCTATAACATCAGTCAATCAGCTTGCAGCCTGTGCTAGCAAGCGATCGCCGGCCGCCGGTTGGCACATCTCCAATGCGAGTCTATCTTTACGCGACTACTTTCGAATCTGATTGGCTGAACCGGTTCCGGTTTATCGCCGGTTCGCAGATATGACCTGGAGCCGGACGACACGGAACTATTGCTGGTGGAGGTCAACACCACACCTAAACTCATGTTGGGTGTATGCTACTGCCCTCCAGCTAACGACGGAGCACTGAGCCGGACGATGAAGGGGCTGCAAGCTGTGGTCCAGCGCTACCCGGATCGTTGCCTTGTGGTGACGGGCGATTTTAACACCCCGGACGTTCGCTGGATCCAGACAGACCTCGGTTGGGCGACGCCGACCATCTCACGTCCATCGCGGCGCGCGCTGAACTTTGTTGACTCCTGTGATCTGTCAGATTTTAAACAGTATGTTTGTCTTCCAACTCGGGGCGCAAACACACTCGATCTCGTACTGTCTAACCGAAACTGTGTAACTGACATCGATGTACGAGATGGTATTTTTGAATCTGACCACAAACAAGTAGAATGTGTGATTAAATATGTACGATCTGCTGTAACTCTAACCTCCAGGCATTCCGCTTTTAACTACAAACAGGCTGACTTTGAGAGACTGCGAACGTCATTAGAGCTACTGCCGTGGAATATTCTGGATGATATGCACGTAGACACAGCTGTGGATACATTTTACGAACTTTTATATGCAGTCATCCGCGATTGTATACCTGTTGTTCAGATCAAAAGGAATTATCCACCCTGGTTCGATCGTGATTTGCGGAATTTGTTGCGGGAGAAGGAGACGGCTTTCAAAAGAATGAAACGTAACCGGAGTGAGGAAATCGAGGAGGTATTCCGAGACAAGAGAAGAGACTTTAAGAACTTAGCAAACAAAAAATACAGTGACTACCTGATTGGGCTTACCGACAATTTCAAAACTAATCCGAAACGGTTTTGGTCCTTTTTGAAAACTGCAAAGAGTGGAAATCGGGGTTTGCCAGCACTGATGGTAGATGGCGTAGAAATCACAGAAGATAGAGATAAGGCTATCGCTCTCAATAGGGCCTTCGCAGCGAAATTTACCGATGATGCTGTAACCGTGTTGCCCGACTGTCCGTCTTATGATTTATCGCCGCTGGTCCAAATCGAATGTAACGCAGATCTCGTTAAGGCTATTCTGGAAAGTATTCCTATAAACAAAGCGTGCGGTCCGGATGGGATCGGTGCCCGTATCATACGTGAGTGTAGCGACGCATTATCTGTTCCTTTAGCGAAGATCTGTGAGCTGTCGGTAAGCCAAGGTATATTTCCGGAACTCTGGAAAAGGGCTAACATCGTGCCTATATTCAAGAAGGGTAGTGTCAAAGATTCAAGTAGCTACCGTTCCGTGTCACTGATTCCATTGTTCGGAAAGGTCCTCGAGAAGGTTGCATATACTAACTTATTGCGCCATGTGAGACCTGCCATTTCGCCTGAGCAACATGGATTCGTCCCAGGCAGATCATGTGCAACTAACCTATCGTCACTGCTGAGCACTGCATGGGAAGCTATCGGAGAGCATTCTCAAACAGATTGTATTTATACAGACTGTTCAGCCGCGTTCCAAAGCGTCGATCATTCTCTTTTGATTCACAAGCTGAAGAATTCTTACCATGTATCAGGTTCGGCTCTAAATTGGTTCACATCATATCTCATTAGCAGGAAACAACGCGTTGTGGTAAACGGCAAGTGCTCAGAGTGGTGCCGGGTTACGTCGCGCACACCGGAAGGGGGCGTGATCTCCGCTTTGTGCTTCGCCCTGTATATAAACGACCTGCCAGTTGGGATGTCCTCTCGGGTGCTCCTTTATGCAGATGACGCCAAACTGTATAGGAAAATAATTTGCCAAAATGATACCAAAAGCTTGCAAGAAGATCTTGGACGTCTCCACCAGTGGTCAAAAACATGGAAACTCAAGTTAAACCCATCCAAATGCAAGTCATTTCGAATGACCCTAAAGACAAAACCACTGGTTACAAATTACTCAATCGGAGACACAATTCTGGAACATGTTGACAAAATTCGGGATTTAGGTATTATTTTGGATACAAAATTGACATTTGGGCCTCACGTCGATCAGACAGTCACTAAAGCGAACCGCGCCCTAGGTGTTCTGATAAGGTCATATCAGAGGGCTACCCCGGGAGGACATCTCAACTTGTCATCTGTCCTGGCGTCATACTACGCTTATGTACGCTCCAACCTGAAGTACTGCAGTGTGATATGGAATGGAGCTGCTGCAATGCACACTGACAGAGTTAACCGGATTGAGCACAAATTTCTAATTTGGCTCAACGCTCACTGTCGCTGTCATTCATCATCACTGTCATATGCTGATTTGCTGAGACATTTTAAACTCACATCTGTATCCGCGAGAAGGGCACAGCACGATGTTATGTTCGTCCGTAACGTTTTTAAGGGTAGAATCTCGTCAGCGTTTTTATTGCAGTCATTCTCATTGAGCGTACCTTGTCGTACAACCAGGCAGCAAAGTAGTGCATTGTTGAATGTGCCATTCGCGAGGGTGAACACTGTAAAGAATGGACTTTTCGTGAGGCTGCCTAGGCAAATTAATCGATTCTTAGAGAGCTTCCCTACAGCGGACATGTTCAGCGATAGCTTTTACTCATTTCGCAGTAAGGTGAAGCTGTTCGCTGCAGCATTATAGCATATAGTTAGATAGTTAGAAATACATCAACTGATGTGATCATTGCTAGTCCCAGGCAGTCTTTGTCATTTTTAGCGTATTTTGTATCATCACTCGTATAGCGTTTATTTTTAGGATTCAGGCAGCGTTTCGTATTTTTCGTATATTCACATGATTTTATCATATGTATGTATGTTAAGCAGATGAATGTCAATGTGTAATATCGTGTTTTTGTTTTAAACTTTGACTTCGTCCATCAATGGGTCATCCCGTCGGCGATCTTAAGAAAAAAAACATTGTTTACATTCGCGTGACGTCAGGACTCTGACTCAGAGAGTATGCATATCGTTTTGATAAACAATACAAATTCACGACCTTCTGTCCTGAATCGGCGCGATATAAGGCCATTTTTGACAATATAAAAATAAATTGTATGAAAAAATATAATCAAATCGTGTTGGGTAAAAAATTTCCAAGGTGAACTTTTTCCTTTAACTACAAATTCAATTATATGCGGGTTAGGAAAAACATCGGTCAGTTTTTCGGCGCATTTATGTGTTATGTTGCTACTTTCCTATATTATTGGGCAAATAGTTCATTTTAGGACCTTTTCCCCGCACTTTTAAACGCACAATATAGCAATTTTAGAGGTCCGCACCATACGCAATGCGACGCATTGATGAGGAAGGAACCCAGGGCATAATACTCAAAATTTTCGCGCCGCTCCGCGGCACAATTTGTTTAAGAGTTCCAGGTCTTGAGCTTAAAAAAAATATTCCAAGTTGGTATAGCTGATTCCAAATTCGTGTCGCTGGTTCCAAAGTTGATGTGGCAGTTTGCTAACTCCAGCTCCTAAACGTTGGTATGGCCCATGCCATACCTGCGATACTGCATTTTTCAGCCTTGTAACGTGCCTTTTCATGCGTTTTTTGTGGGGGGGGGGGGGGGCCTTTCAACGCTTGGGAAGGGGCCCTTTCGAGGCGCCGTCCCCCCCCCCCCCTGGACGAAATCCTGGCTACGTGCCTGGCTCTTGGGCTCAAGTAGTCGAATCCTTACGTCAAATTTCCTGAGAAGCACCGTGGTCGCCACACGTCAGTCGTGTGCCTGATAACTGATAACTCTGTTTTTGCCTTGTGATAACTGACTGATAGCGGCAGCTTGCTTTTGAGTTCGTAACCACTATTTTGTCTCAGCCGCGCACATTACTGCACCATCGAATTTGATGCAGATTCTAAGATGAAAAAGTGGTGGACAGATCAAGTACTCGTTATCTGATACAAGTCTCGAAAAACGTCACAAAGTTATAACGCTGATAATTGCTGAAATAATGGACTAAATGAGCATTGAGGTCCCTGGTATATGTCTTAAACGTGTTTAAAGCTCATACAACTGCAAAAGAGTGCATTTCCTTGCAGGACGGAAACCCGTATAATCCCTTTAAATTTAGATCACATCATTTTAATACCATAACGGTAACCAAATAAATTGTTGCTAACAAAATCAGAAGGTGATTATCTCCCTTTAATCATGTTGTGAGACGTTTCATTTTCGACTCAAAAACTATTTAATTGATAAAGTAGTTTGTGCAATTTGTAACTCCTAATCACATTATGGTATTAAAATAAGTACAGACTGCAGATCCAACCCATGCAATACGTATCCCTTGCAATGGAAAATGATATCCCTTGGAATAGAAAACGAGGCACCAAAACCAAGAATAGTTGCCCTGGTTGTTGCTGTTGATTGCTGATTACTGTACAACTCATCTCACATATTACGGTTAGACGTTAATAACAGACATAATTGTTATTCGTTTTGAACGTTTTTTAACTTCCGAATGATGCTCATACCAAGTAAACGTGGCATATTGCCTTCGAAACGAAATACATTGAACTCGGGCCGTCGTCCTACCAAGCATCAGGCTGATATCGGCTCAACGTCGGCATGTTTTCGAGAGGCCCATCCATCATCGGTCGTGTCGGCCAAATGCTGGCACACAGCCCTAAATTTATTCGTCGGATATGCGGTAAAATCGGCTATTCAATCGAAATATGGCTGTGGGGGCCGAGGGCGCCTGGGGGGGGGGGGGGGCTGAGGGCCACCCCAGAGGAGATAAACAGCTACATCTTTACGAAGGGGAGAAACATTGCTTCGCCGATATTCCCCCGGTTACGTCGTGTGATGTGATGAAGGTGGTTTTGGGAAGTCTATGTTCCTAGAACCAACGAATTCATCAGAAGCTTGGTTTTCCACGGATCACCGTGGCTGAAACCATGGTATATGTCAAATGCCTGATCTAAGGCCAGAAACAAAGGAGAACCCTGAACGGCCAACAAAATTGGCGGCGAAATCAACAAAAAGTATCAAACAATAAAACAAACTGATGGTAGTTTGCTTCTTTATGGATGAATGGGTGATTTAATAAACTGTATTTCGTGAAGGTTTCTTGGCTTTTAATGAGAAAATAAGTAATTGTTTGCTGATTTCAGGCGGTTTGGGGGCTTTGACGTTTGACCCCCTTGGATCCGCCATTGGCTAGAAAACATTGAGGGAGCCAAAAGCATCTTTGGGGGACTAAACTCAAAATATTAAGGCCGAGGGCCACCCCAAACGCATATCAATCGACATCTGTGGTCCAAGCCAATTTCGAACCGACGCGACGAGGGGCGGGTATCCGTCCTCAAGATCTCAAGGCTACGCCAGGTAGCTGTAAACGGCGTTTTATTGGTTTTAAGTTGAATGCATGCTTAATTCAATGACGATGATTCAATGATCTACTTTACAAGCTGTACAATCGTATGTTACCTACAAATTTTGATCCCACTAGGGGGGCAACATTTGGTCACTGGGGAGGGAGCCAGCAGTCACTGTGGGGTATCCCCCCCTGATAGAAAGGGTACGACTGATATTGCAAATACCTATAGCCAACGTTGTCAATTAAAAACAAAATGCTGAAATAGGGGCACCCTCAAAATATAGTGGACCAAATCCGTTGAGTTTTCATATTTCGGTATAGGTAGGGGCACCACTGCAATTGATGACCAACCCCCCCCCCCCCCCCCCCTTGAAGATTTGCTGGATCCGCCCCTGCTTTGTTTGACGCATGAACTGTTATTGTAGGTGGATTGCATCAGCACCGTACTATTTTTTCTCCTCAGCAAAAAAATAGACTGTGTTTGGAATGGCCATAATGTATATTACTGATGGGCTAGTAGTAGTAGCTAGTATTTCAGAGTGACATGTCACTTTGGAGAAGAAACCTATACTGGCCTGCCATGTAACATCACATCAATATTCCCTCAGTCCGCATTTATATAACTGTTATATGCAAATGAAGTGTGACGTGATGTTGACGAACATTAACTAAACAGCACATCAACCTAAATCACCGTGTGAGATAAACAATAGCCGTTTTACCTTACCTTTATTGCTTCAACAATCATGCCAAATGTCCCTGTCCGGAGGCGAACAGTCTCGCAGATCAGTCATCCCGGTCCGCTCAAATCGTCGGGTGGGGCCGCCGGCGGTGTTTTATTGCTCCCGGTTTCCGATTCACGGTACTTCGCCTTCACGCAACAGAAACAACGGCAATGACACCCCACATCAATGACATCAATGACATCAATGACGTAGACATCAATGACATCAATGACACGTGTGATACGATACTGATGACACCCATGATACCGATGATACCGATGACGCGATGACACAACACTAAGGGCATACCCTAAACTATAGTTAAGATGATTCCACTAACATTTACAGGGCACTTAGGTATCGGTGTTATACATTACTAGCTAGAGCGAAGCATCCATTACCCACACCCTGATGATATCTGCACTAATGGAATAATGTTGTTATTATACATTAAACATTCCAAAGTTGGACTCATGCTTACCGTTCATCCAAGCACGCAAGACACGCACACTCCCAGCGCAGCCCTCTTAGCGACAGCACATGGCCTCACAAGTCCCGCCCAGACCGCTCGGCCTGAGGTCGGGGCGACCTTGCTCGACGCCGATTGGTCAGAATAAACAAGATGCTCATTGGCCAGTTTTAGTGACGCGGAGCGCTCGGATTGGCTTGCAATAGTTCTTATATACATTTGATTAATTTAATTTAATTCGATCTTTCACAACTCGACTATAGTAATTTCGCTCACAAATTCCTATTTGAAAAGTAAAAATGCGGGAAGTTAAGAAAGCAAATTCATTCAGTTCAGCAACTATTGCCAGTAAAGCTGCGAATTTTAAGGCTAACTTAAACACACATCACATCCGACTCAATGCATAAGCATCGACAAAATGAATGTAAACTAAGTCCGCATATAATCGATCTTATCATGAATAATAGTCCGTTTTCACGAAGGATTACTGCGCTGAAAAGAAAAATCTGAAAAATTCTGAAAATTTTGAAACACTACACAACTTTTACATGTGAGTTTTGGCTAGAAATGTCTCTCATAATTTAGTAATATGTTGGTAAGAATAAAATATGGTGACAAAATTGCAGTTTGGTGGTAATAAGCAAGATAAGCATTGATATAATCTTCCTGAAACTTTTCAAGAAGATTCAGGAAGATTCAGGAAGATTCTATCAATACTTATCTTGCTTATTACCACCAAACCGCAATTTTGTCAACATATTTTATTCTTACCAACATATTACTCAATTATGAGGGACATTTCTAGCCAAAAAATCGCATGTCAAAATTGTGTAGTTTTTCAAAACATTCAGAATCTTTCAGGAACTTTTCAGCGCTATAATCCTCCGTGAAAACGGCTAATGGCAGAAATTGGCTGCGCTATTTAGCTGCGATGTTGCTTTTTAGTCAGCTTGGTCTAGGGTAAAGAACGTCAATGAACCGTGATGCAACAGCAGCCAAGACTTAACTGTGCTGAATTAGGCATATTCAGCAAACCGCAGCGTCAACATATTGCACCTTCAGATTGTGTGTTCAATACCAGCGGAGCTTAAACCCAGCAACGCATTCATAGTACGTACTATACCCTCCCACTGCACTGGATCCGTGAAACTAAATCATAGGACCGAACACATTACAAGAACAGCGGTTTATTTTACGAAACATTGCATTCTCACTTGGACACTTAAATTATCAGGTAGTGCATACATCGATGTTGCAAAGCGACTCGTACATGAAGCAACGTTAAACACGTTTCAGTAATGTAGTTGAAGCACAAAACACATCATCGCTCTTCACGGGACCTGTTCATACCACAATACAACACAGACCAAAACATGACGAGTGTTCGCTTCCCAGCGATACGTACAATGTACAGGGACCCGCAGTTGCTATGGTACACACTAGGGTTGGCTGAAATGACGAAAAAAATGTACCCTGTGCAGTGTGCATGTATGTCGTTATTGTATATGTCGAATGCATGTATTGTCGTTAGGGTCCGGCTTATCTTCTTCTTCTCCTCTAGCGTATGTTTGACTGCGAATTAAGAAACGACAATAAATGGATTCAAACCGCATTACTGAGAGCTTCAAAATGATATATTGATGCATTGGCTCACCTTATCTATAGGCTGATTGTAAGCAAAAATCCATTTGTCCGCGAAGAGCTAAAAAATGATTTTTGCTTCAAATCAGCCAATAGATAAGGTAAACCAATGCATCAATATATCCCTTTGAAGCTCTCAGTAATGCTTTTGGTTTGGTTTGGTTAGGATAAGGCCGCTTCGGTCTACTTGGACCATTGCGCAGTCATGGGATGAAGGAAAAGGGGTAAAGTGGGTCAAAATGGACGCCGACCGGGCAACCGCCCATGGACAGGCCCTTCCCGCAGCGCGAAGCTGCGAGGAGAGCCCACGCCATGCAGACGGCCACCACTCCCGGGGGGCAGCTCGAGGCCACCACATGCCCGGTGGCCAGCGACCACCAGACCCGGGGTAACGTGGGCGTGACAAAAGATGGAGGACCGGCAGTCGAGAGAATCAAAAGGGATCTGCTCAGTAATGCGGTTTGAATGCATGTATTGTCGTTTCTTAATTCGCAGTCAACCATACGCTAGAGGAGAAGATAAGCCGGACCTTAGTGTGTACCATAGCAACTGCGGGTCCCTGTACATCAATGCATTTGCCGGTAGCCACCCCACTTAGCACCAGTTGCGTCCCACAGGCAGCGCAGATATTCCCTATATACACCAGTTCTCAAGTCACGCTCTATTTTCAGATCGGGTTAAAGAGCCCTGGCCGCAGCGAGCGACAGCAGCGCCAGCCAGACGGAGGCGACGGTGCTGCCGCCTGCCGACCGTCTGGTGAAGTCTACAGATGGCGCCACCTCCGCCCGGTGGATCGGAGCGGTCCTCTTGGCGAGCCACTGCAGCGCTCGCTGCCGGTCCTCCTCCTTCAGTGCCGAGCCCACCTCGAGCTCCACGCGACGGTGGTAGTCGTTCAGCCATTGCAGCTGGCGTAGAGAACAGCGTTAGAAGAGATTACGATGCATCGATTACGACAATATTTAATTAGCAGTTTAGCTTGTTTTTTGTTGTGTGTACAACTGGATCTGCGGCAGCTTCGCTTTAAAAAATGGCTGTTGAAGCTTTGCAATATGCAAATTAATTAACTTTCCTAGTGCATATAGCATGGACATGAATCAAGTTTACTGAGCTGTTCGTTGAGTCAAGGTGAAAAATTACAAATACATTTCCCTTCCAATTCACGTTGCTTTGAGAGAATAAACGGACTGAACCTGACGAAACTGAGCTGTTACTGGTAACATAAAGTAATTGAAGTGGTAACCAATGCAATATATTTTCACAGTCAACACAGTGAATATAACTGATAATAACTGATAAGAACTGCTAACAACTGATAAGAACTGATAAGTCTTACCTGTCGGCGTGACATGATCTCTGGGATGATCATATTTCTCTCGAAGGGTACGAGGGTGACCGGTTCGAACTTCATATACGGCCCGTCAAAGTTGTACTGAAACAAAGTCACCAGAAGTTAGCCTGCTGCTTAAATAAAATACGCGATACTAACTTGTGGTAATGCAGATAGTATAACTTATATCACTGACATGCGCTTTGCTTTTGTAATTCCGATTTCCCGCTGAACTTCATTCTCCTGCCAAATTACACTTTCGTGCGTGCCTACACATGCTCCGCCTGATCAGTGGAGCAGTAACTTCGCGTGATATCACTGAGTCTTCATGTTCACTTATAACAATTGATGTGGGTATTTAAACAAAAGTAGATGAAGCGTTGGGTGAAATTCGATGAATTTATTCTGGCCATATGCAGGTCATATCCAATTATGTATCAGACTTGCATCACCGCTGAGTACGGGCATGGCGAACCCCGATAGTTATAGGAATCCAACCTGTTGACCACATAACGGGACTAAGCTGAATCCGTATATTCAACCTATTAACAAATCTGAGTCAAGCTTTCGCTGTGCACCGTGCATTTTGCAATCTGTCTATGGGAATAGAAGCCTACCTGCGTGGTGGTTTCCGTCACCAGAAGTATTGTCTCCAAACGGATACCAAATTCTCCCTCATGGTAATACCCCGGCTCTGAAAATGACACAAACATAGGTGAAAAGCAAGACAAACGATGCGTTCTACACGATTCCAATGTATTGAAAATACAAGTTAATTAATGACATTTAGAAGACTGTGCATCTATAGGCAAAGCAATACGCGTAACGTTTACATGTCTTGCTTGTACGAGCTTGACGTGGTGTGAACAAGGGCGGATCTAGCCCCCCCCCCCCCCCAAAAAAAAAAACTTTTTTTTTTGGGGGGGGGAGCAAATCCAGTGGTGTATTTGAGAAAAAAAGTTGTTGAGCGGGAAGGGGGTAGAGCTTGACGTGGTGTGAACAAGGGCGGATCTAGCCCCCCCCCCCAACAAAAAAACATATTTTTTTGGGGGAGCAAATCCAGTGGTGTATTTTTTTTTAAAGTTGTTGAGCGGAAAGGGGGTAGAGCGCGCCGTCAGTCACTGTACGTCAGGCCTTTTTTTGTTTGGGGGGGGGGACATAGTTTCAGGACCTTTTTGGGGCGTCATGGGACCTTTGCCCCCCCCCCCCCCCCTGGATCCGCCCTTGGGTGTGAAAGCCAGTTTACCATGTCATTACCCCAAGTCTTGGTACTGATTATATGGCAGATACAGCCTGTGTGCTGCTACGAGTGATAAGCCCACCACCGCAGCAGCAAAACTCGCCCTGCTTTGTGACGCTTACCATCGGAGAAGAACTGTCCTGTTTCCACGAGATGGCCCGCTCTCGGTCTCGCTGACACGAGAGTTGGCCCTGTCGCAGATAAACAGGTAACAATAACAGTACACCCACCTGCACATGCAAGATTCGGACCTAGAACGGGCATGTAGAGTAACAATAACATTATTGCAAGTAACTTTGTAATTACATTAGCAGAAACATGCCCAGTACACATTTATAAAGTATAACAGCGGTTACCGTACATGTGTAATTAACATATATTGATATTGTTGCCTTTCGTAAACGCAGTCATAATGCTTAGCATTTTATTTATGTTACTTGCTAGGTCCAGACTGGTGATTGATTCACTTTTTTTGGAAGGATTCAATCACGATTCATTTTGGAATATGAATGAATCAGCCAGCGTTTGATTCATGGATAACCATTTTGAGAAATTATTCTTTCCGATTCAAAGAATCAAAACATTTTTTATCAACTCACGTTTAACTCACCATTGAAATAGCATTGCACAGTCTTTTTTATATTAAATCAGCCTTGTTTCTATGCGGGCTTTGATTCAATCATGATCATTGAATAAACAAAATCCGGTGGTGAATCGACTCTTCTTTGATTCAAGGGAATTTGATTGAACGATTCCAATCGAGTCAATCAGAGTCGAATCAATAACCAGTCTGTTGCCAGCACACCAAGACTGCATCTTTGATGCTTGATTTGATGTCACAACTATTGCTGGTGTTCAAACTGTTACGCGTTTCATTTGTTAAGTTTAAGGGTAAACACATCGTATGACAGACCCGCCTCCAAAACGGGCGTTCTCAAAAGGCATGCTTTGGTCGTTAAAATGTTTATATTTTGGCCCTGGCAGATTCTGAAGACAAGTCTGAGTTAATGATAGTGTGCGGTTATAATGTCGCAGCAATTCATCTAATTATATCGATCGGGGACTGAAAATGTCACCCAAACAGTTGTGTTCCGTTTCTGATCGACATAATTTTCACTGAAGTATTGCGTTATCATAGAATCTTAGCTGAACCAATCCATAATTGTCTCGGAAATCTTGTCAGATCATTCGGTGATGTGACTCTGACCTTCGTGAACGGCGAGATAGGAGCCGATTCCGTGGCCAGTGCCGTGCCTGTAGCTGAGTCCGGCCCTGAACAGGGGCTGGCGGGCTATCAGACTCATCTGAAAACAAACAGACCGAAGGATCTGTAAACATCTGGGGACTTGGATGGACCTCGGCGAGATATGTTGACATTATTCCAGGGCTGGGTAGCGGCAGGGGGGAAACACTGCACGTCATTACGGTGAAATGGCACGAGGGCGTAGACAGTGGCGGATCTACGGTTGGGCAAAATGGGCAATTGCCCCCCCCCCCCAACCGCCTGAAATCGGCGCAAAATTGACATGTCCTGATATGGAAGCAAATCTAAGCAACTTTTACTAAGGAAAGTTTAATTTAAATCAGCTATCAATGTTTGCAAGCGAAATCCGATGAGTTTTTAGAATTGTGTGAGACTTTTTGGAATTTTGCCCCCCCCCCCCCCCCCCCAAACTCAAAACCTAGATCCACCACTGCGTCTAGAGCATAACTTCATAGAGGCAAGGTGAATCTGAAACAGACAATGCAGACTACAGACACTTTTGGACGTAGAGAGTCAGGGCATTGGACACAGTACCAGTCAATGAAGACGGGGAAAACGTAGCTATAATTAAGCATTCTGGAACAGAACTAAATATATTCCAGCGACATTCGCACACATTTGTTTGTACCAATGTAAGCACAAAACATACGCTAACGCCAGATTCAGGTGGCAGTCAGCGCTACCGAATCAACACTGACAACAGACATATTACCACCACAATGAACGTAAACAAGAGCCCAAGTGTCACGGTGCTGCCATGCCATGCTTAGCTAAGCTAATGCTTAGCTAAGCTGCCATGCTTAGCTAAGCTAGTACATAAATATCGCCACTTATTGTCACGTCTCGGTGCGGCCGATACATTAAGTGCTTAGAGTGGCGTCACCTGAATGTCTACGGTGTTGCTGTTGACGATCAGGTCGGCCAGGTCTATGGCGCCCATCAGGACACGGGTGTAGGCTTCCTTCTGGAATCCTGTAGGGCGACCGTAGTGCAGGGTACGGGTCACATCCGTCGTGCCATCCAGGTATTGACCTGAGGGTGTAGGTCAAGTAGATTAGGTATTTATCTGGCTCAGATTGAGATTCGTCACGTAAAAGGCTGACTTTGTCAACAATCATGGCACAGCGACACGTCTTCCGTGAGGATAAGGATCTGTTATATCAATACATGTAATAGCAGTGCGGTAAACAGCCTTCAGACTAGTTTTTAGCTTCCCTGCAGGTTGTAAGATCCTTGTGTTACCATTGTGCTACCTACTGATAGGCTGCATTTATGTACACATAGACACATTCGACATTTCTTACAATTAAAAGGTGTTTCTTTCAGCACAATGTTCGCAATTCAACACAGTTCGTCCTACACAAATCACACGACAACCTGTGAATGCACTTCATGTGGATGTACTTCATGAGGCATTGACGAGATAATGCACACATGATGCATGTGCATCCGCTCCAATTCCCTACAGCTAGAATAGCCATTAAATTCCAACACTGACTCTTTCCAATCAAATGCGCGGTAGAGAACGTGAAACGATGTATTAAAAGTTGATAGCATCACAACAAAGCATGGACAGGTTCAGCCAGCGATGCAGTAGCAGCCAAGTTCCGAAAATGCAACACCGAGCGCTCCATTGCTGACGACATGGCTTCGTGGCGCAAAACTACAGCACGTCAGCGTAGGAGTTGGACTCAGTCAAGCATGACGCATGAGCCACATGTTGCACACATAGTGCCTATTTCCTCTAAGGCGAAGCATGGGCATGTGGGGTGAGCATGTGGCAACCATGCAGCTCCGTCCTGGTCCTGGAGCCCAGCCCGACATGTCGCAATTCAAACCCGTCGACGGCTTCGTGGCTCTAATTGTTACAGCTCTAATCACCAACACCCGTGCTACTTTTACATTTCCAGCTGATCTGCACTACGACCTAGTGCTAAGGAAACTCATTACCAGAAAATGGCCGTAATGAACGGCAGTAATACCTAGGCTTAGCCAAAGTAAATGACAGCTCATCGCCAACACGACGGAGAAGACGGTGCTGCCGTCTACCGACTGTCGAGATAATCAAACAGATGGCGCCACCGCCGCCCGGTGGATCGGAGCGGTCCTCTTGGCGAGCCACTGCAGCGCTCGCTGCCGGTCCTCCTCCTTCAGTGCCGAGCCCACCTCGAGCTCCACGCGACGGTGGTAGTCGTTCAGCCATTGCAGCTGGCGTAGAGAACAGCGTTAGGGTCCCGTGTCGTCTAAGAAGGAAGAGCTTACATGCAGACAACAATAGAACAGAAAACTAATCACAGAATGATATGGAAATACTACTGCTGTAGCCCGGAAACAAACGAAACAAATTAAATCGTACTTTGGAAAATATTAAATGTCTGTTCAAGTAGCCTATGCAGACATTCAACACTGATCACATGAAACAATGACGGTAATACGCCCCTAAGTTTCGCGATGAAATATCTTACCTGTTCTACGTTCATGATCTCGGGAACAATGAAGTCTCTTTCGTACGGTACGAGAGTGACAGGCTCGAATGTCATGTACGGCCCATCAAAGTTATACTGAAACAGTATACAGTGTTTAAATAACGCCTTCAGTATAGTAAGTAATTTTAACACTTCGATATCATGTAGAAGCCTAGCAGGCTTGTGATTTGCATCTAGGAAATGAACTGATTGAGATAAACAAGTTTCTAAAAGAAAACGCACACAAACATCTCAGCAGATGTACCTCATGAAGGTAAAGCAATTCCCATACCAACCGAACATCACAAAATCAATGCATGATTATCTTAGAGAAGCTACAAACCTGACATCGGTGTGCTCTGTGTACAGAGGGGGTGTGCTCTGTGTACAGAGGGGGTGTGCTCTGTGTACAGAGGGGGTGTGCTCTGTGTACAGGGGGTTCACTTACCGGCGTGGCGGCTTCCTTCACGAACATTATATTCTCCAGACGAATGCCAAACTTCCCGTCTTCATAGTAACCAGGCTCTGGAAGAGCGACCATCCCCATTATGACATGCTGCGGCATACAAATGTCACAAACGTGTCACCACAACTTCAAACTGCCTCGGAGGCATACAAATGTCACAAACGTGTCACACCACAACTTCAAACTGCCTCGGAGGCATACAAATGTCACAAACGTGTCACACCACAACTTCAAACTGCCTCGGAGGCATACAAATGTCACAAACGTGTCACACCACAACTTCAAACTGCCTCGGAGGCATACAAATGTCACACACGTGTCACACCACAACTTCAAACTGCCTCGGAGGCGACCAACGATACTGGTGAGGTTGTGTACAGATCATAAAATACGCTATTTATAAACGCATAAAAACGCAATTTAAAGTAACTTGACTGTCACCACGGATAAGACATCCTTGTCAGGTATATAAAACGAACATATAAGGGACTCATCCTAACACATTGTGTCAGTTAGCGTGAAGCTTAGGTTTTAGGGACCGAAGCCTTCAGGACATCGGACTGCATCTAGGTATGCATTTATTGGTAACATGAGCAACAGGACCATGCCCCCAATAAAATATCAAGTCGACAAGTCGAAATTTTACTTATCATCTTCATTAACGTAAGTATACATATTTAGGAAAACTCAGGAAATTTCAATGAAGGGGAAAACGTTTCTACTCACCATCTGAGAGGAACTGGCCCAATTCAAAAGCGTGACCCATCTTGTTTCTAAAAGAGATATTTATAGGGCCTGGAGCACATAGGCGTGAGCGACAGGTCATTGGCAACACACCTCTGTGAAACGTTCAGTAGTCATATATCAGTGTTAACAAACACTTCATTATTTTAGTTCAGAGCTTCTAAGCCTGTAATCATGCGTAGCTCTTGCAAGTAAGGGTACAGCATCGCATTGGTCTGAACCATGAGAGTGATATTATTTTCGTAGCGAAGAAGGATACCACTGTTTAACAGGATAAGTAAGTCTGAGTAGCGTTCATTTCAAGAATAGTCACTGACCTTCGTGGATGCCGAGATACGAGCCGATTCCATGCCCGGAGCCGTGCCGATAGCCAAGGCCCACTCTAAACAGAGGCTGACGCACGACTATCGACATCTGGAGAAACAAGCAGCCCCGGGTGGGGTCACTGAGGTCGCTCTTATCACTAGGGTCGCACAGGTCACACATCCACCACGATCATCGGCGGATACAAGCGGCCTCAGCAAGGGTCACGCAGGTCACCGTGGTCCCACACTACACAGGAAGTGACAGATACGAAGATTATCAGATCTGCATACGTTTTCAGTGCACTTGAGGTTTGCAAGGTCATGCAGACTCTGCAGAGCATAACAACATTGACAGGGAACAGGGAACAGGCATCGCCTCTGCCTTCAGGTTCAGCGATGCACTTTCAGCTAGGAACATGAACATGAGACAGGGCACGCACAAAATAACGCTTCCTCACGAGTCGATAACATCTGAGCAAGCAAGAAAATGGATCGCAAATGGGCCGTTTATAGATGACAGTCATAGTCATAGTCATTCAATAGAACAGTGTCCCTAAATTTGGCAATTTGGGTGGGAAATGACACCCAAATGTGAATAATGTTCCACTCACTCCCCATTTTAGGAGTGAATTTCCCGCTCCCAAATTATGAATTGTGATATTGATTCAGACATACGTAAATATTGACTAAAAAGTCATGATTTCAACGAAAACTACTGCTTTTCATATTAAAAAAAAATCAATATTATACCATTTCCTACATAATTGTCCACTATCATAATCTTTTTTGGCTCACATTTTCCACTCTGACACTCAAACAAAAATTTAATTTTGGTACACTAATATAATTAATTTATGCGGTAGCTATTATTAATCCAGTCAGTAAACATGACACCATAAAATGTACACGACACAATGCAATGGCAAATGATAGTGTTGTAACATCAGCCATTGCTGACGACATGGCTTCGTGGCGCAAAACTACATCACGTCAGCGAAGCTAAGCCTGACTGTGAGTCTCCTGCATCGATCTCCAGACGTTGGCGATTACAACTGACTAGCCTGAGTGTGCAGGGCGGTTAGGCTGACAATACTGGTAAACTGACTAGCCTGAGTGTGCAGGGAGGTTAGGCTGACAATACTGGTAAACTGACTAGCCTGAGTGTGCAGGGCGGTTAGGCTGACAATACTGGTAAACTGACTAGCCTGAGTGTGCAGGGCGGTTAGGCTGACAATACTGGTAAACTGACTAACCTGAGTGTGCAGGGCGGTTAGGCTGGCAATACTGGTAAACTGACAAACCTGAGTGTGCAGGGCGGTTAGGCTGGCAATACTGGTAAACTGACTAGCCTGAGTGTGCAGGGCGGTTAGGCTGACAATACTGGTAAACTGACTAGCCTGAGTGTGCAGGGCGGTTAGGCTGACAATACTGGTAAACTGACTAGCCTGAGTGTGCAGGGTGGTTAGGCTGACAATACTGGTAAACTGACTAACCTGAGTGTGCAGGGCGGTTAGGCTGACAATACTGGTAAACTGACTAACCTGAGTGTGCAGGGCCGTTAGGCTGACAATATTGGTAAACTGACTAACCTGAGCGTCTAAGGTGTCACGGTTGACCACACTAGTAGCTACGTCGATTGAGCCCATCAGGACACGGGTGTAGGCTTCCTTCTGAAACTCTGTAGGGCGACCGTAGTGCATGGTACGGGTCACATCCGTCGTGCCATCCAGGTATTGACCTGAGGGTAAAATAACAACGTTCCAGGGTTGCGGGACGTGCCTCTCGCATCATAAAATTAAAGCGAATTTACACAAGAAGACTACCATGCAAACAAAAACGGGAAAACGTCATGCGCGAAGATTGGAAATTCACATACGGAAACGAATAAAAAGTAAAACGATTTTTTTAAGTGAACATACAATAGTAGCGCACATAAGCAAAGCAATGATTACGCGCTTGAGTAAAACTTAAAACAGTTTAAGTAGCAAAAGAAGTTAGCCACCGACGAATCGATAAATCGCGAAGTGCCATCATCATAAAGTTAGTATATCATTCTAAAGAAGCTAAACATCCACAAAGCATAGCAGCGAAGCAGCCTACTTATTAGGTGTTAAAATGAGCTAGAATAAGTCATGGGAACTAAGCCAGTCCAAATGTCCTAAATGCATAACGCAGAAACACAAGCAAAGCATAAACTCACCCTGGTCAAAACCATAGTAATGTAGAATGTCTTGGACATATGCGCATTGCGCAATTAAGTTTAAAAAAATAGTAAAAATCGGAACAAAATCAACACAGACCGCATCCGATAGTGCGACCGAGAAAATACGCGGTAATGACTTAGAAGCCTCCGTAACAACGTACCAAACGTGTCAATTAGCCGGTGGTACAACGGACCGAATAATAGACGTGTACCAGATGGTCCAGACGTGTACCAGACGTGTACCAGACGGTCCAACATACCATTACCGCGACGCACCAACGTATCGGTCACACGGATCAACTAAAGATATAATAGAATCCAACAACATGCTAAATATTCCAGAATTGACACCGAATACATCTACGAGCATGATATAATCACTTAGGTTGTATGGGTCCAGATGTGCTTCTTTGTTTTAAGTATACAAATAAGGCTCGCATTATTGCGCAACAAACACATGTCGAAGGTTGTCACAGTGTTTCGAATGGCTTACAAGTAATTGGGTATCAAATACAAATCAAAGTAACATATAGCCAATAACACTGCCACAACAAAGGGAAATAATGTATTCTTCTAAACAAATCAAAACCTCCCGGCGGCTGCTGTCAAAATGCCGGTTCGATATTTAATATTCACACAACATGGCAAACAATTTTTCAAAAATATTAGCTAAATTTTATGATCACCCATGATAAAGAAAAACAATCCAAACAAACAATAAAGAAAAACAAAACAACCCACAAAATGAGCAGCACATGCTAGATAATAAAAAAGAAATGAATATATATATATATATACTAGGATGATCAATAACATGGCAATGTTAATGTTTTTTATGTAAATAATGGCCGCAATTAAAGAATCGAGCCTTCGTTATAACACCATCTTCAAGATGTTGTGTTATTACAATATTTTCAAGATGTAATAACGAACAGGGGCTCCGCCACAGGGGGGACGTGGGGACGTGTCCCCCAACTTTTTTTGATTTTTAACATTACGCCTATGGGCGTTGGATGGAAAGAATCGACTTCAGAATGCCTCTGTCCCCCCAATTTTCGGAACGTGGCAGAGCTCTTGATAATGAAAGCTCTATTCTTTAATTGCGGTCATTGTTTACATAACACACATATTGCCATGTTATTGACCATCCCAGTATATATTCACTTCTTCACTATGGCAAACATAGCCATCCCACATATAGCAAAAATAAGAAATCAAGTTAACTTGTATATTATATGCTTAATTGCTGCCTGCAAAATAATGATGGCAAAAAACTTTCCACGCAGCTAGATTAGTTTGTATGACTGAGAAAGTAATGCCATGGTCTTTGACATTACATTCACAAATCTTATGTCTTATGATAGGGGTGGTAATACAGTGCCACTTACGCTAAAATGATAAAATATTGACGTCATTGTATCATAGTGGACAAATATTTGATGGAAGCACATCAATAATAGACCCGTAAATTTGCATTGATTACTCATAGCTCGATGTCGAGGAAAACGGGGACTAAACATGGTTGGGATGATGCACATTTCTCTCTATGTTTAGCCGACTTCCTATCATCATTTGATACACGGCACAGTCAGATTTAAATACGCATACATCCTGCCTAAGGAAAGGCTCGTCTATTATACGATGTCTTAATAGAATGCCTCTTATGTGACTTTGATCCTCATCGAGTCTCATTTTTCCTCTATCCTCTTAAAGGAAATAGTTCACCTTCAACATTAGTTTTAAACCGAGATAGCAGTTTTGTAGCCTGTGTTGGGAAACCCATATTTGCAAGTTTTCTTGACTGAAAAGACTCTCCAGCCGAATATATTTGAGTTTTTGGTGAAGGAATGCGGTGCTGGCGAAAGAATGTTGTACTGGTTCTAGCCCGGGCAGAGGCTATACCATCAGCCAATCAGCTTGCAGCTGGTGCTAGCGAGCGAACGCCGGCCGCCGGTTGGCACATCTCCAATGCGAGTCTATCTTTACGCGACTACTTTCGAATCTGATTGGCTGAACCATTTTTTACATTCGCGTGACGTCAGGACTCTGACTCAGAGAGTATGCATATAGTTTTGATAAACAATAAAAATGTACGGCCTTCTGTCCTGAATCGGCGCGATATAAGGCCATTTTTGACAATATTAAAATAAATTGTATTAAAAAATATAATCAAATCGTGTTGGGTAAAAAAAAAATCCAAGGTTAACTCCAAGGAACTATTTCCTAACAAAAATCCAAGGAACTATTTCCTTTAAAGGAAATAGTTCACCTTCAACATGGGGTTTTTAACTGAAATAGCAGTTTTGTAGCCCGTGTTGAGAAATACTTATCTGGAACTTTTATTGGCTGAAAAAACTCTCCAGCCGAAGATATTTGACTTTTTGGCGAAGGAATGCAGCGCATATATGATATACCGTACCGTCTGAACTGTGCCAGCACTGCATGGAGCATGCGCAGACCAATAACGCACACCATAAAATTAATAATTTACAACCTTCTGTCCTGAATTGGCGCGATGTAGGACCATTTTTGAAAAGAAAAAAAGAAACTGTATTAAAAAATCTAATAAAATCGTGTTCTGAAATTTTTCCGAAGGTGAACTATTTCCTTTAAACCCTGAATAGATCACCTTGAAAGTTGTCTTGAAATTTGGCTATACGGTATTTCGAGCTGATAAAAAAAACGAATATGGCATTTGTTTGGACGATAGATGGATATCCGTCGAAAAATGGGCATGTTTCTCTTTTCTCCTTCATGGCCATACAACACTTCATGACAATTATTATGACGTCATGCATATGGTAGCTTAGATATGGAAACTATTCCACACAATAACGACGGACTCTAGGCATATATACGCAGGGACGTAGCTAGGGGGGACACAGGGGCCATGGCCTCCCCTGAGCAAAATAAATTAACACTAGATAAAACGAGATTCACTGACGATCCGACCCTACCTCCCCTCCTCCCCCTCCCCTCCCTCCCCTCCCCTCCCCCCTCCTCCTCCTCCCCCCCCCCCCCCCCGTCAACAACATATGGCTGAGGAGCGAAATTTGTTTTTACTACCGACATGCCCCCCCCCCTGCAAAAAAAAATCCTGGCTACGTGCCTGTATATACGCAAGCTGCTTGTAACGCAAACAACCGCTGTGAGGACCTGAAACAAGTTCCGGCGAAATTAAACTTCTTTTAAAAGGAGCCCACTAATCCTGTCTCGAAATTTCTTAGCGTATCGAGGTAATTCTTTCACCACAACCCGTTTTTCGATCTGCTCTACAAATCTGCTATCTCAGTTCAAAACCCCATGTTAAAGGTGAACTATTCCCTTTAATGCTTAGCTGTAACTATGAAATCCGCTTCATTGTTAACCCCATTTCCTGCGGGCGGCCAAAACTACGTTAACCTTGGGAGGGGTCAGATTCTGCCCCTCCCCCCAGAGATCTCGAGAAACGCTTGGTCGATTTCGATGGGAAAACGCCATACGATTCGTCATGACAAGATGATACCTTAATAACAAGATGATAACTTTTTGGACCCCGATATTTATTTTTTGTTCAAAAATGGGGACCAGGGGGCAATTTTTTTTTTAGAAAGGTCTGCGGCCATGTGGTTTGACCGATTTTCATGACTGCTATTTTTACGATTTTACGATAAATTGGGAACGCGCAGGGGGGGGGGGGGCATACTTGTATTGGAAGACCCCCAGATTCAAGCGGGGGGGGGGGGGGGGAATTGACCCCTGATGATCCCCGCCCCCACCCCACCCTGGATCCGCTAGTGCAAGTTGGGCACCGCTGGAGCAGCTTTTAGATGCCGATGTCCGCATCTTTGTGGTCGCATCGCCTTTTTAGGAACTCGGCAGACTAGCTAAATATGTAGCACGCTTGAAAGTTAACATTGTATTAAATGAGTGGGCCCTGGAGCCAGCGATTAGGTACCCACTACCGACAACGAGAGCCTCTGCCAGATATTTAATGGAATTAATTTGCCTATTTTCCAAATTTGTATAAGCAATGGCGAAACGTGTGTCATGACGCGAAGCGGCGCGAAATTTTCCAGTTTTTGTATTGTGGATAGCTGGATTATTACTGCTGCAAAGACAATTTTTACGATTACGATTCATCTAGCAAAGGGGGGAAGATACGTTGGCCCCCCTTTAAAGGTCAAAGTGGGGCGCATGGCCCCGTGCCCCCCCCCCCCTGCAGCCGCCAGTGAACATGTCCTTCCCCACGCACTCTTCCAGGGGCGCAGCCAAGGTGTGGGGGGAGGGGGGGGGGGGGGGGGGGGGCAAGGGGAGCAATTGCCCCCCCCCCCTTACGGGTCACGGGGGCCCCGCCGAGATTGGCCCAGATACCATTTGCATTAGCTAAATGGCTTTCAAAAAGTCATTGAGGAGCCCTCAAACCAGGCAAGGGTCACTCTGGTGCATGTCAAGGGCCCTCAGAGACACTGAAGGGCTTTCGAATCCGGCCCAGGGGGCCTCTTGGGCATGTCCAGGGGCCATTGAGCCCACCGAGGGTCCCAAAAAACTGTCCAGGGACCTCTCGAGCATGTCCAGGGGCCCATTGAGCCCACTTAAGGGCGCAAAAACATTCCCCGGGACCTTTCGAGCATGCCCTGGGGCCCATTGAGCCCACTCGGGGGCCCAAAAATCTGCCCAGGGGCCTCTAGAGCATGTCCACTTGTCTAGGGGCCAATTGGGCCCACCCACGGCCCAACAAACTTGCCCAGTGACCTCTCGAGCATGTTCAGGAGCCCATTGAGTATGTTCAGGGGCCTCTCGAGCCTGGCCAGGGGCCCATTATAGTCTGTTAAGGGCCTCTTGAACCTGCCCAGGGGCCATTAGAGCCTGCCCAGAGGCCTCTCGAGCTTGCCCAGGGGCCCATTGAGTCTGTTCAGGGGCCTCTTGAACCTGCCCAGGGGCCTCTCGAGCTCTCGAACCTGCCCAGGGGCTATTAGAGTCTGCTTAGGGGCCTCTCGGCTTGCCAAAGGGCCATTGAGTCTGTTCAGGGCCCTCTCAAGCTTATCCAGAGGGCCATTGAGTCTGTGAACGGGGCCCTCGAGCCTGCCCAGGGGTCGCTAGCCGTCGCCTGGAGCGCCTGCTATAGCTGGAGCGCCTGTTAGCCGTGGTCGGCGCGGTCATAATGAGCGGTAATGTGCTGTACTATAACCCACCTGGTGCAATGTTTTCTTGGGTTTCAAAATGGTTATTTGATAAGTCTGATGCGTTTTTGAATTCGGGGGGGGGGGGTGATGGTAGTACAAAACAATTTAACAATTTTCTTCTCAAGAGAGTGTGTGCTGCAATATTTGTCAGCCAGGGGCGTCGTATTTCGTATTTCGACATCAGCTGACCATTTCCACACATCATGGGCTATTACAGGGTCATTGTCATACATGGTAAGTACATATTGCAGCTTACGCTTTGTCATTTAAAAAACATTTAAAAACATGTGTAAAAACGCTACCATAGAAGACACTGGCGCCTAGGTATTACTTTCGGCAGCCGCGCAATGCTCTCTAAATATTTTCTTTGCCAGTCTTGTGGACGAAGTGAGGACATCCGTAACATTAGAACCAAAATGACTGTTGAGCAGCGCCGCAGATCGATACACAAAATTTCGCTTCCCGTGATTCGTTCTGGGTTTGGGCAATGCCAGCTGGTCTGACTGTCGGGTACGACGGCCCACCACGTCTCGATTCAAAGTGAACTGACTAGCCAACATAGTAGGCTCACCGGTGGTAACAATCTTGTGTAGCATGCTCATGTCACAATACTCAATAAACCGTGCTGCCCCTAGCCAATCATACTGCTTCAACACGTCCGAGATGTGATCATATTTCCTACGTCCTGAGATTACTCTTGCCGCAAAATTAAATATCTTTTGAATTTTACCTATCCCCGTAACACTGGTCCCACCATACACTTGCACACAGTACCTGACATGAGAAAAAAACATTGCATCGATTAACCTGGGTAGTGTCCCTATAGGCAGCACCTGCTTGGCATGAAGAAGACCTACAAGAATTCCAAAACAACGATCCGCTATTTGCTGCACGTGTTGCTCCCACGACAGAAAACGATCCATGGTTACACCCAGATTTCTGACACTAGTCTTAGAATGGAGTATCTCTCCCATAAAATTTATAGACGTTTCACTTTCTAGACGCGACACTTGCCGCCTGTCGCCGCACACAATCAATTCCGTTTTACTGGCGTTTACCAGCATACCGTTCTGCTGAAACCATGTGGTCATTGTATCAAGAACCTCTTCGAGGCTCCTTTTCATCTCTTCTAAACGGCTCCGGGGACCGACAATACCAATTTGACTATCATCTGCATAACGGGCTTTAATAATTTTAAATCCATTAATTTCGTCGGGGATATAGCACGGCAAGTCGTTGCTAGCTACGTTATAGAGCAACGGTCCCAGACATGACCCTTGAAACGTTCCAATGTTGATTGGGAGAGAGTCCGAAAACGTTTCACCTACTTTTACCTGCTGAACATGTCCGCTAAGATAGCTTTCAAACCAATCTGAACTAATCTGTAATAATTCTAGTTTATTTAGCAACGTTTTATGGTCGATCACATCGAAACATCGACTTAAATCGATAAGCGTCAACAAACAAATCTCTGACCGATCCATGCCTTTCAGAATCTCGTCAGTCACTGATAAAAGCGCGGTACAAGTGGAATGATTTTCTCGAAAGCCATGTTGATCGTTACTGTATAAATGTTCTCTATTCAAATAATTGGTCAGCTGATTTAGAACAAGTTTTTCAACTACTTTAGTTATTGTTGGAATGTTAGTGACCGGCCTGAAATTTGATGCTATGCTGGGATCACCCTTCTTATGAAGCGGAATGACTGTGGCCCGTTTCCAGCTTTCTGGAACAGTGCCTGTGATGAAACTCTTATTGATGATCCGCAGCAGATAGCGACCTACAGCTGGAAAACATAGTTTCAAAATTTTAACTGGAATGTCTCCCTCTACGCATGAATTCTTATTTGGAACCGAAAACAGAGTCTTTCGCAGTTGCAACAGAGTTACTGGAGAAATCCGCAATTTCCCGGTATTTACTCTAGGTAATCTTGGATTTAAACGTTCGCGAGCTGACTGCGCGAAGTCCGCTGCGACTTTGTCGCGCGTTTCCAAGCCGATTGTCGTAAAGTACTGGTTGAGTTCGTTCGGAGTTAAATTTGACGGTTCTGTTGTCGGTCCCCGCTTTGGGGCGATGACCGGCTTCAGCTGCCGGTATAAGTCTGAAGGTGCTGAATTTCTGATACGATCTTCTAAATTTTGCCTACAATCTGCTCTTATAGCTCGTTTCGTCACTAAATTAAGATGCTTGTATGCCGGATCGTTGTTTTCCCTTGCACGTCTTCTCTGAGCCATGAGATCTAATGTATCTGGTGAAACATGCGGGCCCCTGGGATTATGCACTCGATATCGTCGAATCGGAGCGTGCACATCGAGCAATTCATTCAAACTGGACGCGAATGACAACCACTGCCTCTCACAATCGTCATCTGCATTGACTACAGTGCTCCATTCAGTCGCTGCTACATCTGCCAAGAATGCATCACTGTCGAACGATTTCCAGGCTCGACCTGTCCTATACAGCGCTTTCGACCTATCTCTCGGTACAGTAATCACAACATTTACACGATAATGATGGCTAGCGTGATCACAGCGTTCCACAGTACACGATGGCGGCACTTGGGCATTGTGAATTGCTTCAGACACCAAAATCACATCAAGTATAGATCGGTGATCACCACAGTAGAAAGTTGGTTCCCTAACAATACATTTCAAACCATATCTCTCGAGCTCAATCAATCTAGCGTTGGCCGTCGGGTTCGTCTGTGCATCGGCGTTGAGATCACCTGTCACCACAATGCATCGTCGCCGACGGGAGGGTCGTGGAGAAGTCTGGGCAAACTCCCCACTTTTAGAAGGCGGGGGAGGGTCGACCCCCCCCCCCCCCCCCACACACACACACTTTTTGAGGGAAAAGTTAACAATTTATCGTAAAAATTGTCTTTGCAGCAGTCAAAATCCAGTTATCCTTGTGTCAAAAACTAGAAAACTTGCGCCGCTTCGCGGCATGACACAAGTTTCGCAATTGCTTATACAAATTTGGAAAATGGGAAAAGAATTTCATTAAGTGTCTGGCAGAGGCTCACCTTGGCGGTAATTGCTGGCCCCAGGGCCCATTCCCTTCATAAAATATTCACTTTAAGTTTCAAGCAGGCTACATGTTTAGCTAGTTTGCCGAGTTCCGAAAAAGGCGACGCGAACGCAAAGATGAGGAGATCGGCACCCGGAAGCTGCTCCAGCGGTGCACAATTTGCTAGACTGAAGAGCTAATAGTGGAAAAAGGCCAGGACCATCTCCCCAAGCCATCTCACCTCACGGTCTTGTTCCAATATTAACATTTCGTTTTCCAGGACTTAAAATTAACATTTTCATACCGCTTCGCGGCGTCACATCGGTAGTCATCGTCATAACGAAGCCATAGTCATCGTCATCGGTTCGTCGCAACGCTGAACTGAATTAATATCATTTTTAGCTTATTATCCTCTACAAGGCCTATATTTCTGGGTTTTATCAGGCAAAACAGTAAAAATTTCGCGCCGCGAACAAGTGCATACCTACCTACTATAACATGAAAATCCACATAAAAATGCTACAAAGGCGTATATACACGTATCAATATATATAATATATACAATATATAATACACGTATCAAAATGGGGGTACATTTTTTCGTCATTTCAGCCGCCCCACACTCAAAAGCCGACCCCCACCTGCTGTCAGCTAAGATAAGGTTTCTCTACTGTACGAAACAATACAAAATTAGTAATGCGCTCAGTACAATTCCTACTGAGGGTCCTTGTCCAATCGAGGTCATGAAAAGTAGACGAAGAAAAATGCTAAAAGGGGGCCTCACAAAATAAAGTGACCGAAATCCGTAGAGTTTTTCATATCCAGGGGTATTTTTGGGGTGGGGCCTCTCCCAGGTGCTTGCTCCTCCCCCTCCCCTCCCCTCCCTCCCTCCCTCCCTCCCTCCCTCCCTCCCTCCCTCCCTCCCTCCCTCCCTCCCTCCCTCCCTCCCTCCCTCCCTCCCTCCCTCCCTCCCCCCCCTTCTGAATGTCTTGCTGCACCCCTGCTCTCTCCTGCACCTTAAGCACGCATTTGGCACCTCCAAAGCCTAACTAAAGCCCCACTAAAGCCACCACCTACGTACCGCCCGAGTCGAGCAGGTAGGTGGAGCTGGTGTCGATGACTACGTACCGCCCGAGTCGAGCAGGTAGGTGGAGCTGGTGTCGATGGGCGTCTTGGTGGCGTTCGTAGGGGCGTAGTGGATGACGGCGCCGTTGCTGCCGAAAGCCGAGATTGTCTCGAAGCTGATGCCGCGGAACAGGGGCTGCTGGGCGCGGTACTCCTTCACCTTATCCGCGGCGGAGATCTCGTCCCACTCCCGACCCGCTTGGATCTGCACCGCGCAACGGGGGAAGGTGTCAGAGGAACTTACCACGGACCAAGGGCCGCAGCCCCGCGCCTTATCCCGGCCGATTGGACTGCTAGGACACAGAGAGAGTATATGCTGGACCGAATATCCCGTACCAAAATAATACACTAGCATACCTCCAATTTGAGGATGCTGTAGAAGTTTCGAGAAAAGCGCCACATGACAATCCACGGGCCACCAACTCATAATATTGGAATTGTTACTGAAAATACATTCGGCGGTAGGTATACATTGTGTCACTTTTAACTACAGACCAGTACTTGTGGCTACATCCACTCGATCTAAACGGCATTCTACTCTATTCACAGCAAAGTATTTTCTCAAAACGGTACCCAGAGCATGGTTGTCAAGAAGTATGAATGTAATTGTATAAATTAGAAGAAATGCTAACAACCCACAGGCACATGGGTGGAGCTTTTCAGACAAAGTTGGTGGGGTAAAATATCACATTGCCTGGTTGTTTTGCATGGTTGAAGTGAAAAATGGCAATTTTAACGCCAGGAAACGTTCAAATCTGACAAAAGTTGGCGGGGCAAAGCGGAAAGTTGGTGGGGTAGTGGCCCCACCGTTTTAATAGGAAACTCCACCTGTGCATAGGCATAGATATATACCCATAACAACTCATAGGCATAGGCAAGATTAGCACGCATAGCCTCTTACCTCCTCTTCCATGAAGGCCAGAAATTCACAGAGAGCTACGCTGTCCCTCTTGTTTGCTGCTTTCATCCCTTCAATCTCCACTTCATTTTTCCGTCCTTTCATCCGTACAATAGGAGACTCAATGAAAACGAGTTTTGCTGACGGCACCTAAAGATGGCAAACAAAAGAGCGTCGTCAACCTCTTATCAGTCATTTGGTGTAAATTCACTAGAACAATGTTGCGTGAGACTAGGCATTATTTTCTAAATGCGTAAAAATGATCAATAACATGCCAAAGTATTTATTTTAGTGCCAAAATGAATTATTAACCCGCCATTGACTGGGGGGACGTTTAACGCCCCCCCCCCCCTGATGAATTTTCGCAATAGCTGAAAAACTAATAGCGCTATTAACGTAAAACTTCGGGTACCTTCTTATAAATCATGGTTACATCTTCTGTGAAAAAGTGAAGAAATTTCGTCTATTTTGTTTTCTCTCGAGTTATAGCGAATTTAGTGACGTCACTACACACGAGTTTTACACCAAAATCAGCTAAACTTTGCCAGGCCGTACAAATGCCACATTTGAAGCAAAATGCAATCGAAAAACGCCAAAAAGATAGAAAATTGCAAGGGCTACAAACCAGCTATCTTGGATTTAGTGTTTTGAGTTTTTCACCCCCCAAAACTATAAAAAGAAATTTGGGGGGGGGGGGTGAAATTATCACAAAATCAAAATGTGCTAAATGTTTATTAAAAAAAAAAAACAGAAGATGTGTCAGATAACTACATAGGCAACTACTATATCAAATTGCAAACTGATATCTCCATTTTTGACTGACATCACATCTGAAGTATGGGTAACTCATGACGTCATGTTTTGAAATTTCGTTTTGTTTTTGCTTTTATGGACCAGATACAGACAAATAAATGCCAGCACTGTATTCCTGAGAGAAAACTGGTCCAACAACATGCCTTCTTTATTTATATTTATCACTTTCACATTTTGACCTTCAGTCACCTGAACTTGACCTGAACTTGACAAAAACTTAACGTGCATTAATTCAGTTGGTAAAATGACTATCACCATCGAATTATACGTGGCAAATAACCCATAAAACATGTGTTGCATGACTTTCGTAGATATTTTGCGCATAGTGAATTCCTGTGACCTGACCTTGACCTTGACCTTTGCCAGCAATCTCACTTTAGCCCATGTGAATAATACCTTTGCGGGATTTGTACCTAGCTGGAATAATACCTAGCGGGATGTGTATAATACCTTTGGCAGCACTTTGGGTGATCATGGCCGTAATCGATGGCTTTTGCTGGAACGTATGGCCCATAAACTAAAATACGTCGATTTTGACCTTTGGCCTGACCGTGACCTGACATTTTACCTCACTTTGAAATTTTGAACATACTTTAGATTCATCTCATTGAGAGCTTTCGAATGCCGCCTTGCGCGTCTCGCAGCAATCATTGGTTCGGAAGATAACCAGGGGGGCGTTTAACGCCCCCCCCCCCCCCCCCCCCTGTCATTGGCGTTCGGCTGAGGACCCCAGTCAATGCCGGGTTAAAACAGAGAAGCTTTCGATATCACTGTGATCATCAGGTCTGAAGTTTTCAACAACAATGAATGTCACACAAAATTACAAAAACAGATTCGCTCATGTCACGCACATGCCAGCCATCAAAATCATACATAACTAGGTACAATGTCATGCTTGCATGTATAAAACAAGTGGGATATGAATGGTTCAATTGTATTGTATTAGAAACTACGGTTGAATTTAGGATTAACTTGGACGACATTGTATTAAAGTTGGATTTTAAGCATTATTTATATGTATATTCATTTAATTTGGCCAAGTCTTACCTGGTTGTAGAATGAGAAACTAACGCTGTCGATGAAAGTCGACTTTTCAGGAAGAAGGATCTTCCCTTTCCACTTCTGGCGTATGTATGTTCCGAAATTGTGTAGCACTTCTTCGTAAGAGTGCAATCTAAAACAAAAACATGTCCGCCGTCTGAATTCACAACCTCACAAACTGTCGATAAACAATGTCAAGGCTGCACTTCAAAGACGATGTATTACAACATCTATCAACAAAAGTAAATATATGAATCGTGCATAAAAAGATATCGCATCAGGATTGCAAACACAATGCATATACTACACAATGCAATGGTACTTTTGACAGAGAAACTAGAAAGCTGCTCGCCGTGCTGCAGTCTCTTATTTACCCACGAGTAGAATACATCATCTGCATCGTAAAAACGCTGACGTCCGTTTAGAGTGACTGTGTTGAAGTATACTCACGTGACACACATGTCCCCTGCTTTACAGCCCGACGTCTTGAGGTGTTGCCGCACTTCATCCGTCAACTTGGCAGGGTCAACCCACAAGTGCACGCTGTCCTGGTCAATGACGGCGTAACCCTTGAAAACTGTCGGCAAAACAAGACCAATTATCGGCGAAACATCATGACAATAGATTGAATTGTGTGCATAAGCTCAGATGCATTGTGCGATGAGTGCACATGGAAGCCAAAATTTCACGAGTTTCATTGACTGCTATCGACAGTTAAATATCATGGGCTTTTTAAGTTCGGCGTGGTGACAGTTACTTTTACCATACCATACCATATATTGATCGAGAATATAGAGTAGGTCATTAGACCTGAAGACCCCGGTCTCATCAAGCTCCGGTCGTGGTGTACAGTGCGTCAGTCAGTGTCTGGGATGACGTGGTGTATGTCAGCCCAGTGCGTGTTGAGACGCGACTTGAACTGGCAGACGGACGTCGCGCTCACCACCTCGGCGGGGAGACTGTTCCAGTCATTGGCTGTCCTGACGGAGAAGGTTTTTCGGCGGACCCTGGACACCGCTCTTGGCTTGGCCAGCTTCCACTGGTGACCCCTGGTGTGCCTGTTCTCTGATACGGCGAAGAAGTTCGTCGGGTCTAGGTCGACACTTCCGTGGACGATCTGGTAGACCTGGAACATGTCGCCTCTGCGGCGCCGGTAGTAGAGAGAGGGCAGGCGCAGAGCTCGGAGTCGCTCCGGGTAGGGGAGGTGGGACACTTCTCTACTTAGCCGTGGCGCTCGCAGCTGGACCCGTTCCACTTTGCGCTGGTCAGCGCGATTGAATGGCCCCCAGATGACGTTGGCGTACTTGAGGTGCGGGCGCACCATGGTCTTGTAGAGTAGCGGCACGGTGGACTTGTCCAGTTTCTCGAACGACCTCTTGATGACGGCTAGGAATTGGCTGGCTTTGGAGACATCTGCAGCTGCCTGTTGCCGGAACTTCAGCTCAGAGTCAACCTGCACGCCGAAATCGCGCTCAAGGAGCGAGTGCGCCATTTCCGTGTCCCGCATCGTGTAGGCCTGGCGCCTGTTCCTGGTCCCAACGTGCAGGATCTTGCACTTGCCCTCGTTGAACGGCAGCTGCCAGCATTCGGACCACGCCGCCACCCTGTCGATGTCGTTTTGGAGAGCCTGAAAATCGGGGGCGCAAGACACTTTGCTGTAGACCTTAGTGTCATCTGCGAATATCTTCAGAGAGCATCCGATGACACTAGGGAGGTCGTTAATGAACATGATGAACAACACAGGGCCCAGGACCGACCCCTGCAGGACTCCACTCGTGACGGCTGCCCAGGCTGAGCGCTGGTCTCCGATTACTACCTGCTGCTTGCGTCCGGTCAGAAAGGCAGCGATCCAATTGAAGAGTTTTACGCTGACTCCGTACGCCACAAGCTTCTTGAGAAGGCGCTGGTGCGGCACAACATCGAAGGCTTTACGGAAATCGAGGTACACTGCATCAACAGCATGTCCATCTTCAATCAGCTGCGACCAATCTTCCATTACTTGGAGCAGTTGGGTGACGCAGGAGCGCCTCGGGCAGAAGCCGTGCTGGTCGTTCGACATCTGCTGGGTCGACAACACGTGCTGGATGAGGGCGTCACGTACCAGTGACTCGAGGATTTTGCAGGGTACCGACGTCAGGCTGATGGGACGGTAGTTACCCGGACTCTGCTTATCGCCTTTCTTGTGTATGGGTACCACCAGACCAGTCTTACATTCCTCCGGAAGCACGCCCGAGTCCAGCGACCTGCGGTAGAGGCATGCCAGGGGCGCTGCCAGGTTGGCCGCAGCTTCCCGCAAGAGCCTGGGGTGGACCTCGTCTTGTCCTGGCGAGCTGTAGACTTTCAGCGCGAGTAGCTTCCGCAGAACAGTCTCGGGGTTGATGTCCACGTCGGAGATTTCTGGTCCGTCTTTTGTTTCTTCTTTTGTGCAAATATTTTGTTTTGGATAGTTATCATTTCCGAAATCATGCAAAGAAGTCCAGCAAGTATACTAACAGAAGCACGAGCTCGAGTTCCTGTCATTTATTCCTTGGCTTACCGGGTGTATGTGGAATGTCGTTTCCGCGCAGGTTGAAGAGCCAAGCAACCTCGTCCAGAGCGGAGACGAGCAGCACCTCCACCTTCACCTCCTGCATGTACTCCCTCACCTCAGCCACCTTCTTCTCCCATGTCTTCCCTGAGAGCGGGATGAGGTCAGCAATCAGCACATGATCATCAAAACACGAGGAGCAGCTCCTTTCAGCACGTGGTCTCTGACCTGAATTGTGTTTGTTCGCATCAGCATCCTCGCTGGATCCCGAGAGGTACATACATGTGTCTAGCTTCAAGAAGTACAGAAACGTGACACGCCTTATGATGTTGATTCCACTTCCCTTGGGCATTTTTTCTTCTTCCGGCAATTAAAGCTAAACACCCAAAGCAGCTACGAACCGGCGTATGTCAGGTTGTGGACCACGATAGGATCCTCAGAAAGCGGCGGTCGACCTTCAGTCCAGGTCAGATCGATCAGGTTCTCATAGGCCAGCTTCATCTCTATCCCCTCCCCTGGAACACGCACAGTGCACCGACAACCGTTAAATGCTGCCGACATTCATTAACGAGGAAGTCAGCGACTAACGATAAACATAATGCAAACATGGTATTTGCTTGTTATAACTAATAGGTTTGAATAAGTCAGAATCATATTAAGACCAATTAAATGTTGCTGTTCAAGGATGATTAATTTAATTCAATCACCTCAGGCACATTTCCTCTTGACATTTCAACGATGACATTTTACCTACAAACAAGAAAGCAGACCGTAGCGAAACCGGAAGAATAGTCTCTAAGTCAATCCAATACAATGCAATGCAATATAACCCGAGGAAACGGGGAACCGGGGCGCCAGGGAAAACACCGATCATGAACTCCGTAAGCTGATTTTGATCGACAGGACAGGACTACTACGACAGGACAGGACAGGATCGACAGGACTAAGACAATAAGACACGGACTTTTTTACACCACACCCGCTGAACACGTCACACTCACCCCTGAGTCGTCCGTCGACGTGAAGCCAGTCCTTAGCGGACATGAGCCGCGGGTCGGCTCCGACCGAGTTGCCTCTGGACAGCTCGGAGATCAGCCACTGAACCTCCGACGGCGGCTGCGCGAGCAGACCAAACGGCACACTCAGTACACAGACATAAAACGCAGAAACAGAAACTCCTACAGTTCGACCTTGTCAGACAAATGTTCTTGTGTTAGAGAAGGCCTTTGACGTGGACGTGGTCGCACAACTATGTCAACATGCTCACGCATCAACATCATCATCAATATCTTGTATATTCAGCATAAAAGTGAAGCAGAAGTCGACCGACTGTACAGACCGACTGTACAGTCGGTAGGACGGTAGGACATCATTTTTTTTTAAAATACGCAATTGTTTTCTTCTCTTCTTGAATACATCGATAGACTTGAGCGAATGTTTAATAAAAACCTGCCACTACCTCATGTCTCTGGCCGTCTCACAGCGCCACCATCACGTGCTACATCTGACCTTCGGTTCTGTTCCGTTCCTCATCAGCTCCCAGTTGCAGTCCATCTCCTGATCGGCCTGCAGGAAGTACCTGCCGTCCGTCCAGAGTGCAGCCTTGTCCTTCGTCACCACGGCCAGCCCTACACGAAAGAGGAGCAGTGGCACATGCGTCATGTGTGAAACAAGCGCCAGACTTTATTCTGATTCAGTTACACTTTCCATGGAAGGTGAACGGACACATGTCCCATTTTCGGTCGGCAGAAGTTCGACTTGGCACGGTTACAGGGAGAGGGGTCAGTGGACGATGGTACCGGCACGAGTCATCCACTAACTGACTTTGGCGCTATGCCTGCATAGCAACACTATGGGGGAACAGCTAGCCAGCTAACCACCAGCAGTCGAGAGCTGGCCGCTGACCTGCCCCAGGGACCCGACCCTGTGACCTGACCCTGTGACCTGACCCTGTGACCTGACCCTGTGACCTGACCCTGTGACCTGACCCTGTGACCTGACCCTGTGACCTGACTATGTGGCCTGACCCTGTGGCCTGACCCTGTGACCTGACCCTGTGACCTGACCCTGTGGCCTGACCCTGTGACCTGACCCTGCGACCTGACCCTGTGACCTGACCCTGTGACCTGACCCTGTGACCTGACCCTGTGACCTGTCCCTGTGACCTGACCCTGTGACCTGATCCTGTGACCTGACCCTGTGACCTGATCATGTGACCTGACCCTGTGACCTGACCCTGTGACCTGACCATGTGACTTGACCCTGTGACATGACCCTGTAACCTGACCCTGTGACCTGGCCCTGTGACCTGACCCTGTGACCTGATCCTGTGACCTGACCCTGTGACCTGACCATGTGACCTGACCCTGTGACCTGACCCTGTGACCTGACTATGTGACTTGACCCTGTGACATGACCCTGTAACCTGACCCTGTGACCTGACCCTGTGACCTGCCCCTGTGACCTGACCATGTGACCTGACCCTGTGACCTGACCCTGTGACCTGCCCCTGTGGCCTGACCCTGTGGCCTGACCCTGCGACCTGACCCTGTGACCTGACCCTGTGACCTGACCCTGTGACCTGTCCCTGTGACCTGACCCTGTGACCTGATCCTGTGACCTGACCCTGTGACCTGACCATGTGACCTGACCCTGTGACCTGACCCTGTGACCTGACCATGTGACTTGACCCTGTGACATGACCCTGTAACCTGTCCCTGTGACCTGACCCTGTGACCTGACCCTGTGACCTGACCCTGTGACCTGACCCTGTGACCTGACCCTGTGACCTGACCCTGTGACCTGATCCTGTGACCTGACCTTGTGGCCTGACCTTGTGGCCTGACCTTGTGGCCTGACCTTGTGGCCTGACCTTGTGGCCTGACTCTGTGACCTAACCATGTGACCTGACCCTGTGACCTGACCCTGTGACCTGACCCTGTGACCTGACCCTGTGACCTGACCCTGTGACCTGACCCTGTGACCTGACCCTGTGACCTGACCCTGTGACCTGACCCTGTGACCTGACCCTGTGACCTGACCCTGTGACCTGACCCTGTGACCTGACCCTGTGACCTGACCCTGTGGCCTGACCCTGTGACCTGACCCTGTGACCTGAATGTTTGGCCTTACCCTTTGACCTGACCTCATGACCTGACCCTGACTGGACCCTTTGGTCTAACCGTGTGACCTGACCCTGTTACCTGACCTTGTGACATGACCCCGTGACCTGACCTGACCCGGAACTGACCTGCTGAGCCGCTGAAGCCGCTGATAAAGCGAATGCGGGCGTCGTGCGGAGAGACATATTCGGACTGATGCTCGTCGTCCATTGGCACAATGTAGGCGTCGATGTTGTACCGAGCGTCGGCCATTAGCTCACGGAGGCGCCGCAGCCTGCCGAGGAAGAGCGGGGAGCCGTCACCACCGCCAACGCCGGTAACGAACAGATTACTGAGTGACGGAGTGGGTAAGTGACTAAGTGACTAATCGAGAAAGTGGCTGAGGCACTGGGTAACAGAGTGACTGAGTGGCGGAATAGCCAAGTTGCTTGATGATGTGTAATATTCAATCAATGATGTGTTTTGTTTTGAGTGACGACTGACGGGTAGGAAGGACCCTTCCCAGCGAATTGAAACAATACACAAACCTCCTTTGATTTGATTGTTTGGATAAGCACGTCACAGGAATGTTTAGGAACGCCATAGCATACATATACGCAACATCGCGTAGCCATTGCAAGCCGCGACGGATGATTCACATGAATTATTGTCGATTACGCTCAAGACCGCCTGCAGCCTAAACTAACATTGCACGGCTTCCGCTGGTGACGTGGCGACCCTCACTGAACCACAAAACAGTCCATTGGCTTCTTCTGCCACCATGACATCTACCAGCAAATTATATAGCTCATAACATATCTGTTCTGATGAGCTAACACGGGAGGAACGCGGCCATCCACCCTCACATGGCGTGTCAAAATGATCACGTCAGCGGTCAGCGGCGCCTGTCAGATGGAACGGCTCGGAATTCCGAGCTCCGAGCTCCGACCTCCGACCTCCGAGATCCGACCTCCGAGCTCCGAGCTCCGAGCTCCGAGCTCCGAGCTCCGAGCTCCGAGCTCCGAGCTCAGAGCTCCGAGCTCAGAGCTCAGAGCTCAGAGCTCAGAGCTCAGAGCTCAGAGCTCCGAGCTCCGAGCTCCGAGCTCTGAGCTCTGAGCTCTGAGCTCTGAGCTCTGAGCTCCGAGCTCCGAGCTCCGAGCTCCGAGCTCCGAGCTCCGAGCTCTGAGCTCTTTGCTCTGAGCTCCGACCTCCGAGATTCGATATCCGTGCTCCGAGCTCCGAGCTCCGAGCTCCGAGCTCCGAGCTCCGAGCTCCGAGATCCGAGATCCGAGATTCGAGATCCGAGATCCGAGATCCGAGATCCGAGATCCGAGATCCGAGATCCGAGATCCGAGATCCGAGATCCGAGATCCGAGCTCCGTGCTCCGACCTCCGAGATCCGAGATCCGAGTTCCGACCTCCGAGATCCGACTCGGCTCTTCCATCACGCTCCGACAGTCATGCTCGGACCTACAATTATCTCCACGGGCTCCGGCCAGGCACGAACCAAAGCCGGTGCTAAGATCCGGCCGGTGTGTGATGTTGGGTGCATGGTCAAGCACATGGCAGCGCTTCGCTGCACAGTGACTGACTGATCACTGTGCATTGTGCAACGAACACAATGCAAGTCAGAGCTGCAGCGGTCAGACTGCAATGTTGAGCACGTCGTGACCTCGGCCACAGGGTAGGTATGTGTCGAGTGTTGAAAATGTGTATGGTCCACACTGCAATGCCGGTGAAACAGGTTCGGCACCTGCCTAGTTTGTCCGCAGTTCATGGCCCTGCACATGGGCGTCGGAAGCGGGGGACACGTGCCCCAACATTTTCGGATTTTAACATCTCCTATATATCTATTTGAGTAGTGTCCGTTTTGCACTCAAAACACAGCAAGGTTTTCGTGTCTGTCCGCGAATGGAATGCGGGTTAAGCAGGTGCGTTAGTGAGGTGGAGTCTTTCGTCCAGGAGATTGCCGAGAATGTAATCCGAGCCGAAGTCCCTGCCGTACAGCGGCAGGGAAGGGTGTTGGTGGAAGGGAGTCATGCCGGGTGTGGGCAGGGGCGCAGCCAGACCTTCAGAAAGGGGGGACAAGCACCTGGGAGAGGCCCCCCACCCCAAAAAATACACCTGGATATAAAAAACTCTACGGATTTCGGTCACTTTATTTTGTGAGGCCCCCTTTTTAACATTTTTTCTTCGTCTACTTTTGATGAGCTGGATTGGACCAGGACCCTCAGTAGGCATTGTACTGAGCGCATTACTAATTTGTATTGTTACGTACAGGAGAGAAAACATATCTTAGCCATGACAACAGGTGGGGGTCGGCTTTTGAATTTGGAGGGGGGCTGAAATGACGAATAAATGTACTCCCATTTTGATACGAGTATTTAAGCCTTTGCAGCATTTTTAAATGCTATAGTAGGTAGGTATAGTAGGTAGGTATGTACTTGTTAGTTAGCGCCGCGAAGCGGCGCGAAATTTTTACGGTTTTGCCTGATAAAACCCAGAAATATAGGCGTCGTAACGCCTTGTAGAGGATAATAAGCTAAAAATTATATTCATGCAATTCAGCGTTACGACGAACCGATGACGATGACTATGGCTTCGTTATGACGATGACTACCGATGTGACGCCGCGAAGCGGCGTGAAGATGTTAATTTTAGGTCCTGGAAAACGAAATGTTAATATTGGAACCAGACCGTGAGGTGAGATGGCTTGGGGAGATGGTCCTGGCCTGTTTTGACTATTAGCTCTTCGGTCCAGCAAATTGTGCACCGCTGGAGCAGCTTCCGGGTGCCGATCTCCTCGTCCTTGCGTTCGCGTCGCCTTTTTCGGAACTCGGTAAACTAGCTAAACATGTAGCCTGCTTGAAACTTAGAAGTGAATATTTTATGAAGGGAATGGGCCCTGGGGCCAGCAATTACCGCCAAGGAGAGCCTCTGCCAGACACTTAATGCAATTCTTTTTCCCATTTTCCAAATTTGTATAAACAATTGCGAAACTTGTGTCATGCCGCGAAGCGGCGCGAAATTTTCCAGTTTTTGACACTAGTTTTTGACATAGCTGGATTTGTACTGCACTGCAAAGACAATTTTTACGATAAATTGTTATTTTTCCCTCAAAAAGTGTGTGTGTGGGGGGGGGGGGTCGACCCTCCACCGCCTTCAAAAAGTGGGGAGAGTTTGCCCAGACCTCCCCCGACCCTCCCGTCGGCGACGCCCCTGGCTGACAAATATTGCAGCACACACTCCCGAGAGGAAAATGGTTAAATTGTTTTGTACTACCATCACCCCCCCCCCCCCCCACGAATTCAAAAACGCATCAGACTTATCAAATAACCATTTTGAAACCCAAGAAAACATTGCACCAGGTGGGTCAGAGTACAGCAAATTACCGCTCATTATAACCGCGCCGACCACGGCTAGCAGGCGCTCCAGCTATAGCAGGCGCTGCAGGCGACGGCTAGCAACCCCTGGGCAGGCTTGAGGGCCCCGTTCACAGACTCAATGGCCCTCTGGATAAGCTTGAGAGGGCCCTGAACAGACTCAATGGCCCCTTGGCAAGCCGAGAGGCCCCTAAGCAGACTCTAATAGTCCCTGTGCAGGTTCGAAAGGCCCCTGGACAGGAGCAATGGACCATTGGGAAAGCTCGAGAGGCCCCTGAACAGACTAATGGACCCTAGGCAGGTTCAAGAGGCCCTTGAACAGACCCAATGGGCCCCTGAGCAAGTTCGAGAGGCCCCTGGACAGGTTCGAGAGGCCCCTGAACAGACTCAATGGGACCCTGGACAAGCTCGGGAGGCCTCTGGACAGGCTCTAATGGCCCCTGGGCAGGTTCGAGAGGCCCCTGAACAGACTCGATGGTGCTCTGGGAAAACTATAATGGGCCCCTGGGCAGGTTCAAGAGGCCCCAAAACAGACTATAATGGCCCCTGGCCAGGCTCGAGAGGCCCCTGAACATACTCAATGGGCCCCTGGACATGCTCGAGAGGCCACTGGGCAGGTTTTTGGGCCGTGGGTGGGCTCAATTGGCCCCTGAACAAGTGGACATGCTCTAGAGGCTCCTGGGCAGGTTTTTAGGGCCCCTGGGTGGGCTCAATGGGCCCCAGGGCATGCTCGAAAGGTCCCTGGGCATGTTTTTGCATCCTTGAGTGGGCTCAATGGGCCCCTGGACATGCTGGAGAGGCCCCTGGACAGTTTCTTGGGGCCCTCGGTGGGCTCAATGGGCCCCTGGACATGCCTAAGAGGCCCCCTGGGCCGGCTTCGAAAGCCCTTCAGTGTCTCTGAGGGCCCTTGGCATGCACCAGAGTGACCCTTGCCTGGTTTGAGGGCTCCTCTGTGACTTTTTGAAAGCCATTTAGCTAATGCAAATGGTATCTGGGCCAATCTCGGAGGGTATGCAAATGGTATCTGTGACCCGTAAGGGGGGGGGCAATTGCCCCCCTTGCCCCCCCCCCCCGGCTGCGCCCCTGGGTGTGGGTGTGTGATGGGAGAGGAGGGGGGGGGGGGGGGGGTATGAACCAACAATGACCTCGAAACCCGCTAAAAAAAAACACCGAAACTCCGTCCAGGGCCGCTGCAACTCGGCACGTATCAGTAGCTGCAAATACCGCACCGGCGTCGTGACGTCACTGAATTCCCGTGCATTTGTGAGCATAGAGCCTCCGTCCAGGATAATCCCGAGAAATATTAACAGTTGAGCGGCGTCTGTAGTTCCGAGCTGGCAAAACACAGCCAAAAATCTGTGTTATTCACGTGCCTTTGTGCATAGGGAACCTCCATTCCGGAGAAATTCGTTAGATTATAAGTGCGTTAAATAGCCATAGCTGTGTCTGAGATGGGTTGGTTGGAGTTCGAGATGGATTGGGGTGAAGTAAAACAAAAGTTTCAGTCAAAAAAGTCAAAAAGAATATACAAAAATAAAAAAGTCAAAAAAGTTTTAAAAAAGTAAAAAAGTCAAAAAAGTAAAAAAAAGTCAAAAAAGTAGAAAAAAGTCAAAAAAGTCAAAACTCAAAAAACTAACAAAAAGTCGAAAAAGTCAAAAAAAGTCGAGCCCCGCAAGCCCCGCAAGTCCCGCAAGTCCCGCAAGCCCGCCAAGGCCGCCAAGTCAAAAAATAAAAATATCCATCCATCTGTCGGGATTGCGAATCTATGGGATTGCGACGCGGAGCGAGCACAGGGCGCTAGTCTATATTACTATTTGATAAGCGTCTGTATGTCTGTCTGTATGTCGCTCCGGAACGAATTTAACACAGTAAAGCGGCAGTTCTACACTGCAGTACCACATTGCTATAAGCACGTGATGTACGTGATTTTAAGGTTTTCGAACGAGTTTACGGATACTACCGAGTGGTGTATAATTCGTACATTTCCGACACATTTGATACGATAGTTACAGACAGATTTAGTTTGTGCAGTTTTGGGCGAAGGTTTGTGCTGTAACTAACATAGAAGGTGTTAATAATTATTTTACCGTACAAAAACAGTTTACGGATACGAGTTGTACATCGCTTCACTCCAGTCGAAAGCCAATCAGATCCGACCACGGATACTACAGTGCCACAACCAATGTCAAGCAACCACGGAATAACTGCGAAACGAAGGTCATCGACATACGGTACGGCATATATCAATGAACATATACGCTAAGCCGGGGTGGGGTTTTCACGGGTTTAACGGGTGTATAACGGGTGCCATAGGTGTTCCACGGGTATAGTGGTTGAGTGCCGGCTATAACGAGGTTATCACGTGTTCCCCAGGTGCACAACGGGTACTACGGGTGTATGTCGGGCACCGTAGGTTTTTGACGGGTACTTCGGGTGTATGACGGCTACAAAAACGTATTATAGGTACGAGAGGTGTCGCGGGTAGTACGGGTTACCAATCCCTAATTGCCTATCACTGGCTTGCACCACCACTGGACACCAGTAATCGCCCAGCGGAGCGGACGGGTTAGCACTAGTTACGTCTATGTGCGCTGCATGGCAATAATGGACTCAAGAATGCCTCTGTTCCCCCAACTTTCAGAAAGTGGCGGCGCCCTTGGCCTTGCAAGATTAACTGTTTATGAATGATGTGCGCATATCATGAGAGCGGCACTGAACACGTGACCAAAGGAAAGGCCCATGCTCGATGCCGAGTGACGAGTGGACAAAGGCAAATAAAATCGACGATAAGCTCTCTCATCGCAAAAAAATAAGGATCGACCTTATGTGACTTTGTATGTTAGCGTTGACATTGCTCAATGCTTATTGACGTTAATTGATAGACATGTCATGCAAACAAAACTTACAGGCTCGTGACACTAAAAGAGACAAATTGGCCGGCACACCACACATCCGCCAAAACAAGAATATACAAGACGAATATACCGACATCAAAACGTCCCATGGTATTGCAATGTCACATACCGTATAAAAATGCGGCGATCGCACATTGACACGCCGCAATGTCTGTACTAAAGTATACAAATATTGTATTTATAATCGGCACACCCTAGAGCAAGTCAGTATATTCAGCAAACCGAGAGCAAGACGTACCCACCGATGCAGCTCGCTTGGCAGACCGTCCTTTTGTAACCACCGATCGCAGGCAGCGAGCGCTAAGAACTGGTACTAACCGGTACTAACCGGTACTAACCGGTACTAACCGGTACAAACCGGAGAAGTTTCCTAACACGATCCTTTCACTACAGGTGTTCGAGGGGAGTGATGCAGCGAAATGTTCTGACTGTTGGTCGGATTTATTGCATCTGCGACAGTGTTGTCACAGCTGCAATAAATCCATAAAAACACTGCTAAGTATGGATGTCTAATATCAGTCAGTGTAGCATTAACGTTAACATATTATTATGCTAGTGTGTACTGTGCACTGAACATCTTGCTAAACGTAACTCTCATATAAATATTCCAAATCTTAGTCACTTGCGCTGCATTACAGATTATAAGGAAGGCATAACGTGTCTTCTGGATACAGATAACTAAAACTTACCTTGCCACGCTTCATTACAGAACTTGCGTTGAATGAACGGTTAATAGAGACATAATACATGTTCAAGTTAAATCAATTGGCATAACATGGATCCGGACATTGGAATCCATGCACTGGGTTTTGTTTAAATTAATTTGTAAAGCATTAACTGTGAATGTGAATATGAATGTGAATGTGAATGGAAAATATATCATGTGAATGCACTGGCGGATCCAGGGAGGGGGAGCATCAGGGGCAAATGCCCCCCCCCCCCCCCCCATGAATCTGGGGGGAGGAACATTCAATACAAGTATCCCCCACGCGTTCCCGATTTATCGTAAAATCGTAAACATTGCCTTTGCAGCAGCCAAAATCCAGCTATCCACACTGAAAAAAACAAAAATTTCGCGCCGCTTCGCGGCATGGCACAACTTTCGCAATTGCTTATGCAAATTTGGAACATGGGAAAATGGCCTGGAAAATGTCTGGCAGAGGCTCTCCTTAGCGGTAATTGCTGGCACTGGCGGATCCAGGGGGGAGCATCAGGGGCAAATGCCCCCCCCCCCCCCAACAGGAATCTGGGAGGGGCATTCAATACAAGTATGCCCCCCCGCGCGTTCCCTGCACTGCACGTGAAAAACAATGATCTTAGGAGAAAAGTTCATGAAAACGGATTTTTTTTTGTATCTCGAGTGATTTAATTTGAAGTTTGTATGTATCCCTTGCTTTCAATGAGAAGACAAAACAGCGTACCTGATGCAATTACAGCAGCTCCAGTGACACTTAATCGGCGCCCTGCTGGGGGGGGGGGGGGCAGAATCTGCCCCCTCATGGATTTTCTCAATAACTTGAAAACCATGATAGATATCAACGTGAAACTGTAAGTACCTTATGCTGTATATTGGATGGCTGTAATGGGCATCATTGTGATTGTCTTTAAAAGTTATATTGAAATAGCCTGTGCTCATGATAAGTCAGAAAAGATCGAAAATCATAAATAAAGGACAAAATAACTTATATTGCGCCTTGCGGCTTCGTCAGAGTTCACAATATTACAACATACTTTTTCAAGCCTCAGAAACAACACGTGCCACTTGGCTATGCGAAAACCACCGACGGAAATTATCCACAGATGAATACATACACACGTACAGCCAATATTGCACCGATACATCTGAAGTATAAATCACATACGTAATACGTATGCACAACAATGATACACTAACAACAACTAAAATAGCCATTGTTACCTACTACACACCCAACCAGAGTAAGGTTATTATATAGAGACCAAACGGTGCGGAAGGCAAAAGGAAGATTTACCACAAAGATTTATTCTATAGTTACTTGAGATCAGATAAATGCACATGCAGATAAATAAATGCACAGGCAGATACATGCACATGCAGCATGCAGATAAATCATGCAGATAATAATAATAATTGCACATGCAGATAAAATGCAGATAAATGAACAGTTACTTGAGATCAGATAAATGCAAAGGTCTTGTTGTTATGAAAAAAGAAACGTATGTCAATAAGGCATTCTTGAAAACTACAAGCAGAGCAGGTACCAACAAACCCCACCCCTAAAGTAGAAGCAGCTACTAAAATAATAATTGTAATAGACAACAAGACAGACAAAACACTTGGTCAGTCTCTGTTACCCCAGGGGTCAAGGACAGCGGAATTTTACGGACTTCCAAAAAACCATAAGGAATCGGTACCCCTCCGGCCTATCGTGTCTGCGTGTGGGGACCCTCTAGATAAAATAACTTGGTTCCTAGAACAGATACTTTCCTAGCTGGCAAAATACGTACCAGCGCATCTACCTAACACAGACACCTACCTTCACCGGTTGAAATAGCGTTACTCAAGCGGTTTCCCTCCTGGAACTACTGTTTCCAGCCTGGATGTCACTAATCTGTACGGTAACATTCCTATCGATGAAGCGGTACAGACAGTCATGAATATATTACAGATGCACAGGGATTCCAGCATCTTGTTCGACCTATCCTGGATGGATGTAGAACTCCTTCTTAACCACTGTCTAACGAACAGTTACTTGAGATTTGGCCAGTCTTTCTACAAACAAAACATTGGACTGCCAATGGGGAACCGTATAGCGCCCTCAATAGCCATTATATTCGTGGGAGCCCTGGAAGACATTTTTATTTCTCCTCTGACCGCGCCCAGGCAGACCTGTGCATGCGTTTTTTTGCTTTTTTTTACAAAACAGACTTCGCTATATTGACGACTGTCTGTGTGTCTGGCCGCACGGGTCAGATGCGTTAACATCTTACTTTGAATATGTGAGCACTATTCATCCTACCATCAAGTTCACCATTGAACGATCAGACACGATCGACCACCAGGGACTGATTCCTTTTTTGGATACCCTCATCAGTGTGCGCCCAGATGGCCACTACAACACACAGCTTTACACTAAACCTGTAGCAGCCTCCATTATCCTACCTTTCGACTCCGCACAACCATTCAAAATGAAAAAGGCAGTAGCAAAATCACAGTTTCTACGAGCCCTCAAGGGTTTCCTCCGACCTGGTAGTGAAAAACGCAGCACTGATATGATCCATGCTTTGTTCCGGGCAAACGGCTACCCTTCCGTTGGCTTAATGAGGTGGCACGCCAGGTTATGAACGGATACCCTTCCGTTGGCTTAATGAGGTGGCACGCCAGGTTATGAACGGCTACCCTTCCCGTTGGCTTAATGAGGTGGCACGCCAGGTTATGAACGGCTACCCTTCCCGTTGGCTTAATGAGGTGGCACGCCAGGTTATGAACGGCTACCCTTCTCGTTGGCTTAATGAGGTGGCACGCCGGGTTATGAACGGCTACCCTTCCCGTTGGCTTAATGAGGTGGCACGCAGGTTATGAACGGCTACCCTTCCCGTTGCTTAATGGGGTGGCACGCCAGGTTATGAACGGCTACCCTTCTCGTTGGCTTAATGAGGTGGCACGCCAGGTTATGAACGGCTACCCTTCCGTTGGCTTAATGAGGTGGCACGCCAGGTTATGAACGGCTACCCTTCCGTGGCTTAATGAGGTGGCACGCCAGGTTATGAACGGCTACCCTTCCCGCTGGCTTAATGAGGTGGCACGCCAGGTTATGAGCGGCTACCCTTCCGTTGGCTTAATGAGGTGGCACGCCAGGTTATGAACGGCTACCCTCCGTTGGCTTAATGAGGTGGCACGCCAGGTTATGAACGGCTACCCTTCCCGCTGGCTTAATGAGGTGGCACGCCAGGTTATGAACGGCTACCCTTCCGTTGGTTTAATGAGGTGGCACGCCAGGTTATGAACGGCTACCCTTCCCGTTGGCTAATGAGGTGGCACGCCAGGTTATGAACGGCTACCCTTCCCGTTGGCTTAATGAGGTGGCACGCCAGGTTATGAACGGCTACCCTTCTCGTTGGCTTAATGAGGTGGCACGCCAGGTTATGAACGGCTACCCTTCCCGTGGCTTAATGAGGTGGCACGCCAGGTTATGAACGGCTACCCTTCCGTTGGCTTAATGAGGTGGCACGCCAGGTTATGAACGGCTACCTTCCCGCTGGCTTAATGAGGTGGCACGCCAGGTATGAACGGCTACCCTTCCGTTGGCTTAATGAGGTGGCACGCCAGGTTATGACGGCTACCCTTCCGTTGGTTTAATGAGGTGGCACGCAGGTATGAACGGCTACCCTTCCCGTTGGCTTAATGAGGTGGCACGCCAGGTTATGAACGGCTACCTTCCCGACTGGCTTAATGAGGTGGCACGCCAGGTATGAACGGCTACCCTTCCGTTGGTTTAATGAGGTGGCACGCCAGGTATGAACGGCTACCCTTCCGTTGGTTTAATGAGGTGGCACGCCAGGTTATGAACCGGCTACCCTTCCGTTGGCTTAATGAGGGTGCACGCCAGGTTATGAACGGCTACCCTTCCCGTTGGCCTAATGAGGTGGCACGCCAGGTTATGAAACAACACTGCAACAAAATTCCAACAAAACAGTGACTGACAAAAACGCCAACAAAACAGGAGAAAAACAATCACGTAAAGATAGGATTTACGTGACCCTCGCATTCATTGACGATATCCTGACCAGGAAAGTGGATGCCCGCCCTGAAATCTCTTAAGCCAAACCTGACAGCGTCGTGGCAAAATGCAAACAATAACCAAACGACTGTTCACTCGGCTTTGGAGCCCCCACCCATGTCGCGCCAGAAGCAGATCCTGCCGCACGTGCGACAGTGGACTGTATGGCCGGTGTACCACAACAAATGTAGTCTATCAGATCACCCGTAGGATTTGCGCTGCCTCTGACGGACCACCTCAGACCTACATAGGTGAGACCAAACGGTGCATCAGGTACAGGTTCGATGAACATTTTAGGGACGGTGCAAATCGCACTCAGCAGACTCCGTTCGGCGATGACATGATTCAATGTCAATCCGAGTGAGTCTGAGCCGCGACTATCTATCGCTATACTCCGTCGATGCAAAGACGCAGCAGACCGAAAGATACGCGAGGCACTGGCCATTCGGGACAGAGAGCACAAATTAAACAGCCAAATTTGGACACCTGTGACCTGGCCACTGATATAATAAATATTTGTAGTAAATCTTCATTTTTCCTTCTGCACCGTTTGGTCTATATATAGTATATAATAACCTTACTCTGGTTGGGTGTATAGTAGGTAACAATGGCTATCTTAGTTGTTGTTAGCGTATCAGTTGTTGTACATACGTATGTGATTTAGACTTCAGATATGTCAGTGCACACATGGGCTCCGCCACCGGGGAGACGGGGGATATGTCCCCGTCCCCCCCACTTCAAAGTGTGTGTGGGGGTGGGGGGTGGGGGCAGAGTGTCTTGTGCCCCCCCCCCAACTTTGAGCACATGGACACTGCCCTCAAATTTCAAGCACCTCAAACAGTACACACCTCAAGCACCTTCATCAGTAAGAATACAGTTATCCAGGAATAAAATAAAAATTTCGCGCCGCTCTGCGGCGCAATTGCAATACACATTCAATTGTATGTGGGTTAAAACAAAATTATAAATTCGCACCGTTTCGCGGTATATTTATGTTTCTTTATATTCCTATATAATTGGGCAAAATAGTTAACTTTATCACTAATTTTACCGCACTCTTAAGTCTTAACCCGCCATTGACTGGGTTTAACGCCCCCCCCCCCCCCCCACCCTGATGAATTTTCGCAATATCTAAACAACTAACAACGCTATCAACCTGAAACTTCCGTTACCTTCTTATAGATCATTTTACGTCATGTGTGCAAAAATCAAGAAAATTCGTCGAAATTTGTTCGAGTTATAGCGAATTTAGTGACGTCACTACACACGAGTGTTACACCAAAATCAGCGAAACTTTGCTAGGCCGTACAAATGCCACATTTAAAGCAAAATGCAATCGAAAAACGCAAAAAATAGCAAATTGCAACGGCTACAACATGCTATCTCGGATTTTTTTTACATTTTCGACCCCAAGAACTAAAAAAAATGGGGGGGGGGGAAATTATCACAAAATAAAATAATCAAAAATATTCAAAAAACCGGTAGCTATGTCAGAGAACCATACATAGGGAACTATCATACCAAATTTCAAACTGATATCTCCATTTTTGACGGACTTATGACATCTAAAGTATGTGTAACTCATGACGTCATATTTTGAAATTGAGTTTGTTGGCTTTTATTGACTAGATACAGACAAATAAATGCCACCACTGTATTTATGAGAAAAAAAAACTGGTCTAGCAACATCCCTTGTTTGTTTAGATTTAACAATAAAAAATTTGACCTTCGGTGACCTGAATTTTACCTAAAATTGACATTTACTTCACGTAAATGAAGTCGGGGTGGTAAAATGACTATAGCTATTGAAATATAAGTGGAAAATATATCTTAACATGTGTTGCATGACTTCGTAGATATTCTGAGCATAGTGACCTTTTGTGACCTGTCCTTGACCTTGACCTTGGCAACAATCTCACTTTACCTCATGCGGGATGTATATCATACCTTTGGCAGCACTTTGTGTGAAACTGGTTGCAATTGAAGGCTTTGGATGGAAAGTATGGCCCCATAAACTCAAATACGCCGATTTTGACATTTGACCTGACCGTGACCTGACATTTACCTCAATTTGACATTTTTGAGCATGCTATATATTTGTATCATTGAGAGCTTCCGAATGCCGTCTTGCGAGTCTCGCTGCGATAATTGGTTCGGAAGATATCCAGGTGTGTGGGGGGGTGTTTAACCCTGCGAGTTACTGGGGGGGGGGGGCTATTGTTTGCCCACCCCTCCCGTTATTTGCAATAAATCCTAAACAAACACCGTTATCGTCACCAAACTTGCAGTACCTTCTCTCACATCAATTCAACATATGTTGCAAAACGAAAAATTTGAGGTTATGATAGGTCAACCGGGAATGACGTCAGAGTGACGTCATGTTCTTCGGTTTTTGTTGCAAAATATGGTTTGCGGAAAACGCTGTCAAAGGTACGATGTTTAATATAATATCAATTGTCGTAAAGCAAATTACTGAAAATAGACCGGGCTATCAAACTGCTATCTCAGATTTTTGAGTTATTTTAAATTCCAAATTTTGAGAATTCCAAATACATTTTTTTTTGTTTTTACAAAATTTTCAAGAAAAAATCAGAATTATCCAAAAACCGGAATATATGTGATCGCTACGTGTGCGGTGAATAAGTGTACCAAATTTGAAGTCGATATCTTCGAAAATGACTGAGTTATGACCTTTAAATGATCAAAATCGACCACCTCTCACAGCATTACTATGCGTAAAAAACGCATTTCCATTTTGCTTTTTACTTCTATTTATATGGAAAAAAACAATATTCTAAGGTCATTTTACGCGTTCTAGACGAAAAAACAAACCCATAAACATGTGCTACAACGCCTAATGGAACCGTAATCTGCAGTTTGACCTCGTGACCTCGGATGACAAAAGTACTTAGAAGCGTCAGACACACGAATCATACCGATTTATCGACTATGCGTTTAATATCGCAATTTTGCGCGACAATTCCATCCATCGAGACCTTTTGACACGGTCAAACATTTTGTACTTGACCTGACCTGTGACGTCATCGGTGACCCCGAGGTCGACAATATTATGTTTCCCTCGATAAATTTCCCAGGGCTATCGAATGCCGTTTGAATTTTTACATTCGGTCCAGTAGTTCCAGAGATCCGAGAGGGGGGGGCAAAAAATAGCCCCCCCCAGTAAGTCGCGATATGAAATATACCCCAGTAACTCGCGGGTTAACGCCCCCCCCCCCCCCTCCAGTCAATGACGTTCTGCTGAGACCACAGTCAATGCCGGGTTGGACGCAAAAACAAAACATTTTAAGAGGTCATAGGGGAAAAAATGCATATCCAGGGCATAAGATTCAAATTTTCGCGCCGCTCCGCGGTGCAATTCCTTTAAGGGTTACAAGGCTTGGGCCTAAAAAAATATTCGAAGTTGGTATAGCTGATTCCAAACTGGTGTCGCTGTGGTTCCAAAGTTGAAATGGCAGACCCCTCAGTTTACTAACTCCAGTTCCTACAAGTTGGTATGGCCCATGCCATACCTGCCATACTGCATTATCCATCCTTGTAACGTGCCTTTTCATCCGTTTTGTTTTCGCCCTTTCAGCGCTTGGGAAGGGGCCCTTTCAACGGTCAGGAAGGGGCCCTTTTGAGGCGCTCCCCTCGCCCCCCCCCCTGTGAGAAATCCTGGCTACGTGCCTGTGTGGACTGTGGTTAATTAACAGCCATGCCACTGCAACTTAGCAGTAATGCGCATGTATAAGTAGTTCAGCTTTTTTAGAAGCGGAAACTACGCTAAATGAAGTCAACAAGTCATCTCTCTAGGCAGTGGCGTCGCCACAAAATTTTGAGTTGTGTGTGTGTGGGGGGGGGGGGGGGGGGGGGGGGGGGGGGGCGGGGGGGGGGGGGCACAGCCACAGGTTGGGGGCCAGCCAATTGGCTAATGTTCAAATCCTGCTAAAAAATTGGGGGCGGACTCCGCCGGAGAGATCCTGGGAGGGGGGGGGGGGGGGGGGGCGGTGGCGACGCCCCTGTCTCTAGGTACCACTGACACAACAAGTAGCGGGAGTATCCCAAGGGCAAGTGGCAGTGGCGCGCGCAGGGGGTTCAAAAGGTTCAGCGGACTCCCCCACCCCGAAATTTTTGAGGGCACGCATCAAAAGGACCTGTATTCTGACCAATACCTGGCAGGGGCCCGTCTTGGTCAGGCCTGATCGATGGCAGGGGTCCCGGTGCTGGCAAGAGCCGTGATATGGGGCCCGCTGAGGACGAGGGCCCAGTCCTTGCATATTCTTGATGCAGGCCCGTTTCTGGTAGGGGCCCGGTTTTGGTCAGGACCGATCGAGGCAGGGGCTCGTGTGCTGGCGAAGGTCGTGATATGGGGCCCAGTCAGGACGATGGCCCGGTCACAACAGGGCCCGCTCCTTTGCATTTTTTTATACGGGCCGGTTACTGGGTAGGGGCCCATTTCAAGGGCCCCGTTACAACAGGGCCCGGTTCTCGCAATTATTTATACGGGCCCGTTCTGGTGACACAGGCCCGTTCCGGGTAGGGGTCCGGTCTTGGGCAGGGCCGATCAAGGCAGGGGCTCGGTGCTGGAAAAAGCGTGTATCAGGGGCCCCGTCAGGCGTAGAGCCCGGTTCCCACCATATTCCATATACTCAGCCCTATATCTCGTTGAGCTCATGAATCCACGTCCCCCCAACTTCAAACTGGTGGCGGAGCCCTTGAGTGTACATAATAGTGGCTGTACGTGTGTATGTATTCATCTGTGGATAATTTCCGTAGGTGGTTTTCGCATAGCCAAGTTGCACGTGTTGTTTTTGAGGCTTGAAAAAGTATGTTGTAATATTGTGAACTCTTACGAAGCCGCAAGGCGCAATATAAGTTATTTTGTCCTTTATTTATGATTTTCAATCTTTTCTGACTTATCAGGAGCACAGGCTATTTCAATATAACTTGTAAATACCTTATGCTGCATCAATTATACGTCTTCTCACCAAATTACAATGACATTGATGTAGTATTCAGGCGCGGATCCAGGAGGGGAGGGGGGCGCTAGGGCGCCCCTCTTCCCCTGAGCCCATGTCGCGCCATGTCCGCGCCCATGTCGCGCCATACAAACGCGCCCACAGAATCCTGGATCCGCGCCCTGGTATTTTGGGAGATAATGACTTTTAATGACCGTCATGCCATGCCATTTTTGGTGGAAAAAACGATAAATGATTGAACAATCGTGGAAAATAGTTTTGAAGTAAATTGCAAAAAAAAAACGTCAAAAGAAAGGAAATGACATTCTCTTCAAAATGGCTTCCTTGGATGTTCGACATTTTGTGTTTTTGACCCCCCAAAAAATACAAATTTTCGGAGAAAAAAGATCCACAAAATCTATTTTCGTAAATTTTAAAAGTGAATTTCTTAAGCTCGAATACCAAAAAAGGTGACCGCCCAAATCCTCGAGGTGAAAAATGGGGGTTACCCTTTTGCCACAAAAAGATGCCCCGCCCCCCCCCCCCCCCCCCCTCCCCCCCCCCCCCCCCCCCCCCCCCACCCCACGGAGAGAGGCAGGATCCGCCAGTGTGTGCATGGAAAATCACAATCAGTGAGGTCTGTAACAGCGGTTGGCAACATAAACACAGGATTTAGCAGATCAGTTGCTCCTCTCTTACCGTTCAGACGTATCAACCCTGTTTCGTGGCGCCGATGGTCCGTCTTGGCAGGCCGGACGTGTGGTGGGAGCACCGGCGCACAGCCCCAACACTGTAACAGAATGGGTTCGTGTCACGGCGCACAGCCCCAACACTGTAACAAAATGGGTCGTGTCACGGCGCACAGCCCCAACACTGTAACAGAATGGGTCGTGTCACGGCGCACAGCCCCAACACTGCAACAGAATGGGTCGTGTCACGGCGCACAGCCCCAACACCCGTAACAAAATGGGTCGTGTCACGGCGCACAGCCCCAACACTGTAACAGAATGGGTGTCGTGTCACGGCGCACAGCCCCAACACTGCAACAGAATGGGTCGTGTCACGGCGCACAGCCCCAACACCGTAACAAAATGGGTCGTGTCACGGCGCACAGCCCCAACACTGTAACAAAATGGGTCGTGTCACGGCGCACAGCCCCAACACTGAAACAGAATGGGTCGTGTCACGGCGCACAGCCCAAAACACTGTAACAAAATGGGTCGTGTCACGGCGCACAGCCCCAACACTGAAACAGAATGGGTCGTGTCACGGCGCACAGCCCCAACACTGCAACAGAATGGTCGTGTCACGGCGCACAGCCCCAACACCGTAACAAAATGGGTCGTGTCACGGCGCACAGCCCCAACACTGTAACAAAATGGGTCGTGTCACGGCGCACAGCCCCAACACTGAAACAGAATGGGTCGTGTCACGGCGCACAGCCCTAACACTGTAACAGAATGGGTCGTGTCACGGCGCACAGCCCCAACACTGTAACAAAATGGGTCGTGTCACGGCGCACAGCCCCAACACTGCAACAGAATGGGTCGTGTCACGGCGCACAGCCCCAACACTGAAACAGAATGGGTCGTGTCACGGCGCACAGCCCCAACACTGTAACAGAATGGGTCGTGTCACGGCGCACAGCCCCAACACTGTAACAAAATGGGTCGTGTCACGGCGCACAGCCCCAACACTGTAACAGAATGGGTCGTGTCACGGCGCACAGCCCCAACACTGTAACAAAATGGGTCGTGTCACGGCGCACAGCCCCAACACTGTAACAAAATGGGTCGTGTCACGGCGCACAGCCCCAACACTGCAACAGAATGGGTCGTGTCACGGCGCACAGCCCCAACACTGAAACAGAATGGGTCGTGTCACGGCGCACAGCCCCAACACTGTAACAAAATGGGTCGTGTCACGGCGCACAGCCCCAACACTGCAACAGAATGGGTCGTGTCACGGCGCACAGCCCCAACACTGAAACAGAATGGGTCGTGTCACGGCGCACAGCCCCAACACTGTAACAGAATGGGTCGTGTCACGGCGCACAGCCCCAACACTGTAACAAAATGGGTCGTGTCACGGCGCACAGCCCCAACACTGTAACAGAATGGGTCGTGTCACGGCGCACAGCCCCAACACTGTAACAGAATGGGTCGTGTCACGGCGCACAGCCCCAACACTGTAACACAATGGGTCGTGTCACGGCGCACAGCCCCAACACTGTAACAGAATGGGTCGTGTCACGGCGCACAGCCCCAACACTGCAACAGATGGGGTAACATACAAATCGCAATCGACCCTCACCGGAAACATTGTATAGTAGGTAAATGTTTGGTAGGTAAATATTTGTCCGAAGCCTGCGTTCAAACCAGACACTATTCGAAATCACCTGTTGAACGTTTGGACTGTAATATAAGGCAGACGGATACTGGATGCATTAAACATAAACATAAAGCAGGCATCTAAGATCTGTTCCACCTCACTTCTTCGTTATTCAATACGGAATGTCAATCGTCCTCATCTGAAGCCACGCTAGGGAATCCCACAAGTCCTAACAACTTATTTTCGTATTTTCCGTATTTTCCTTTCGAATTCCACATACGTCGCTTTAGGCGATTACAAAATACCTTTAATCTCTCCTCACGTCACCTGATCTTCTGCTACCCGCAACGTTCTCCCCTTCCTCCGCCCCGGCCCCCGCCCCATCTCCAAATCTTCCCGCCGCCGACAAAGGTGCTGCTGTAGTCGCCGACTCAGACCTGGCCCAGACCGGAATGGCTTCACAACAACACGGCACAGTCTACAGGCCGATCAGAGGCTCTGCTGTGTGCGCTCAGGACAGATGAACAAACACAGAAACACGGGTAAACAAGAGCAGGAAGGGGAGGCAGGTAAGCCCGCCTCCCGAGTCCCGACTCGGGCCGGTCAGCACGCGCGTCTCGACGCGGCACTCTCACCAGAGTCGGATGCTAAGGACTCCGCTGCTGCATCGTACCCCAACTGCATCGGACTCCAGCTGTATCGGACTCCAACTGCATCGGACTCCAGATGTATCGGACTCCAGTTGCAGTGCATAGAGGTTTGAGGCCCATAAAACGGGCCTAAAAGTAAAAGACGGTGTCGTTATGACCCAACATATTGCCGATACGTACCATCAGTTCCGCACCAAAGTGAGGTTGTACGTCGCATCGTTGTAACTGATTTTGTGCTGTGTGTGCTGGATGTTTCGTTCATGTCATATTTTATGTTTATGGTGTATTTGGTATATTTTAACATGTATTTGTCTAATGTCTTGTAGCTTTAGGTAATTTTACATTTTGACTTCGTCCATCATTGGGGTATCCCGTCGACGATTTGCGCAAATAAACAAACAAACAAAAACAAACAAATAGCCCGGCTGGCAAGCCGGTTTGCTGTGACCTGCTGTTTCGCCGCTGCACCCACAGCGTCGCTTATTTGCTCCCGTCCGGGGTGTTCCGCCGCCTCCCACCAGCAATAAATCTCAGTTAACACGATGACGTCATTGTTCAGGGTCATCGTTTTTAGTCGAGTGGCGTGCTGGGCCACTCGACAGCCCGAGGAGAGGGGGGAGGCATGACCGGTCCGAACCGGAGAGGATACAGACCTGGGAGGACCCGCTGTGGCCGAACGCGGGTTTGACTAACGAGCCACACATCACATGCCTGACGATGATGATGATGATGATGATGATGATGATTAGCGTTTAGGTCTTCTATAACATAAATTACTGCTGCGCGTGTGGAAGTGTGTGACTGCACTGCATCGTAGGTATAGGTGTAATAGGCTTGTAATCGACGTGAAACCAGAAAAGCCACATCGTGGATGGTTTTGAATATACTGATAACGATGATGATGATGATGATGATGATGATGATGATGATGATGATGATGATGATGATGATGACGATGATGATGATGATTGGGGATTACAGACGCCGCAACATATGCCTGACGAGCCCAGGTCTTTAGGGCGCGGCGTCTGGGTGGAGATTCTGAAGGGCGATGGAAGACACGCTTGAGCTGGAGATTCGGATCAGGGCGGTAGTCGCAGTACAGAATCAGAGTCGCAGATGATTGGGTCGGGTCCTCTTCGACGGTTGTAGTGGCAACTGAAGGTCACAGTACTCACGTCCGGCCAATACATTGTTGTGAATTCAGAATGAATGGCTGAATGGGTGAATAGCTGAAAGGCTGAATGACCAGTTCTCGCCTGAACAGCTTCATTCCTGCATCCAAGGGCGGATCCAGGGGGGGCGAACGAGGCCATCTCCCCCTCCCCCAAGCTTGTTTAAGGGGGAGGAAGACAAACTATGTTTTGCAACCCCCCCCCCCCCCCCTCTTCCCAAGACGTGGAGTCATGAACACATTCTATATATGCATTTTTAGAACGGCACTGGGCATCCCAAAATTGCAGCAGTTAAAATCCAGCTAGCCACAGTCAAAAACTGTAAAATTTCGCGCCGCTTCGCGGCATGACACAAGTTTCGCAATTGTATATACAAATTTGGAAAATTAATTCCATTTAGTGTCATGCAGAGGCTATTCTTGGCGGTAATTGCTGGCCCCAGGGCCAAATCTCTTCATAACATATTAACTTTAAAGCGGGCTACATGTTTAGCTAGTCTGCCCAGTTCCGAAAAAGGCGACGCGAACGCAAAGACGCGGACCTCGACAATCGGAAGCTGTTCCAGCGGTGCCCAACTTGCTGGCCCGAAGAGCTAATAGTGGGAACCAGGTCAGGATTATCTCCCCAAGCCATCTCCCCCAGGCTCCTTCAGATCCACAGGGACCATTTATGCGCGGAAATGTCGGTCTGCCTCTTGCTACTTTGAAAAAATTTGCACCGTTACCAGTTGTTTGTTACAGTTCGGTGCATAGGTATGTATAGACTACAGTTATTATTATTATATGTACTATTGAGCGCAGACTGCCACCGGTCATCGTGATTTACTATCCGAGGCTAATATATATGAAAAACTACCTTCATTTCAACATTTTTCATCATACCGAGATGTGCAACCAGGAAAAGGTGTTACCCCACTCACGGTCTGGTTCCAATATTAAAATTGCGTTTTCCACGATCTAAAATTAAAATGTTCATTTTCGTCATTTCAGCCAACCCCTCCACTCAAAAATTATCGGCGACGCCCCTGGGTACAGCTGACAATTGACATAGTTTTGCTGAGTGTAAGGCAATGTCGGAACAATACAAACTACAAGCTGACATCTTTCCTTTTTCGATATCCCAAAAGGTCAAAAACCTATAAAAAATATACAAAAAAATCGAAATCGTGTGGTTGCAAAATAAAGTGGCCCAAATCCGGGAAGAAATTCGAAATTGGGGGTAGGTTAGGTCTGCTAAAAAACGGTTTGCCCCCCCCCCCCCCCCCCCTCCCAACGGTCAGCTGGATCCACCCTTGCCTGCATCCACATACGTTCCCTGACGAGGAGCGAGTCCACATCTTGTCACCTTCCCCAGCCGAGATGCATCACCAACGCTCCCCATCCCTGACCCTGCCCTCCGCGGTGCCCAGTTTCGTCTCACACAGACCGGGTGGGCGTACTGGTGAAATCAGAGCGAGTGAGCCGGCCGCGGCGGCGGCGGCGGGGCTGCGTCCGCTGTTTATTTACCTAGCTCCGCCGACGGTCAGGAATAGAGAACAGACGGCAGTGTCGCCATCAGAGCCCCCATCGCTATCGTCTGTGGTGGCGGCGGCGGCGCTCCAGGGCCGGCTTATAACTCCCGGGCCGGCTTATAACTCCAGCGCCCTATCGTCTGTGGTGGCGGCGGCGGCGCTCCAGGGCCGGCTTATAACTCCAGCACCCTATCGTCGGTGGTGGCGGCGGCGGCGCTCCAGGGCCGGCGTATAACTCCAGGGCCGGCTTATAACTCCAGGGCCGGCTTATAACTCCAGGGCCGGCTTATAACTCCAGCACCATATCGTCGGTGGTGGCGGCGGCGGCGCTCCAGGGCCGGCTTATAACTCCAGGGCCGGCTTATAACTCCCGGGCCGGCTTATAACTCCAGCGCCCTATCGTCGGTGGTGGCGGCGGCGGCGCTCCAGGGCCGGCTTATAACTCCAGGGCCTGCTTATAACTCCAGCACCCTATCGTCGGTGGTGGCGGCGGCGGCGCTCCAGGGCCGGCGTATAACTCCAGGGCCGGCTTATAACTCCAGGGCCGGCTTATAACTCCCGGGCCGGCTTATAACTCCAGCGCCCTATCGTCGGTGGTGGCGGCGGCGGCGCTCCAGGGCCGGCTTATAACTCCAGGGCCTGCTTATAACTCCAGCACCCTATCGTCGGTGGTGGCGGCGGCGGCGCTCCAGGGCCGGCGTATAACTCCAGGGCCGGCTTATAACTCCAGGGCCGGCTTATAACTCCCGGGCCGGCTTATAACTCCAGCGCCCTATCGTCGGTGGTGGCGGCGGCGGCGCTCCAGGGCCGGCGTATAACTCCAGGGCCGGCTTATAACTCCAGGGCCGGCTTATAACTCCAGCGCGTTATCGTCGGTGGTGGCGGCGGCGGCGCTCCAGGGCCGGCTTATAACTCCAGCGCCCGGCTGAGTAAACGTCCGCCCGGCTCCAGGCTCGGGTGGCCAGATGGTCGGGTTGTAACTCGGTGCATAGCCCCAGGGAGTCACGCCCAGCTCATCCGTGCGGCATGACCTGCTGTTAACGTGGGCGGAAGCCGTGCTGAGGCGTGGGCAGATACCGTGCTGCGCTGAGGGCGACTCCCGGGCTTGCTGAGGGCAGCTTCCATCACGTGCTGCGTGATACGGTCGTGATGGGCGGGGTTGCTGATTGTTAACGAGTACGCCTACAGAAAGCATACACTACGCATAAGCCAGGGGCGGATCTAGGATTTTTCCGAAGGGGGAGGGGCGGCTGTTCAAGGGGACTGCATTTTCGCCGTCAAGGGGGCGCCATATATGGGTCTACAGGGACGGCGAAGTTTTATAAAAAAAAAACTGTAGAAATGGCAAATTGTCTTACGCTTACTCATTTGCAATGTCCTTTCGAAAAAGCAATATTTTAATACAAAATAAGAATGGATTTATTTTTAAAGCACTCTCACATGTTAGTTGGTATGTCGTCCGTCAGTAGCACGCATTTTCGTCAGTAGCACGTATATTCCAGTGTGATCATGGATGTGCCTATAGGTCTGTCACGGATAGGTCACTCACCTCTCTCCCTCTCTGGCCTGCCGAAATATACCCCATCTTTTTAGCCTGACGAACCCCCCCCCCCTCTCTCTCTCTCTCTCTCTCTCTCTTCCTCTGCCCTCTCTGACCTCCCGAAGTCTACTTAACTCTCTGGTATGTGTTTATTTAACGACGCGTTTACCGGGAATAAGTAATAGGGACAAACCTATTGACGGTTCGTGGACGACGTAAGTGAACGCCCGAGTGTAACCTGGGACGACTGTGTGTTTAGGGTATCAGCAAGGCTGGCGTAAGGAAGGGTGACATGACGGGACGGTGGGGAGATGGCGAGAGGAGAGGAGGCAGTTCGTGGTGTGACGCCGACAGCGACGGACGGGGACGAGGAGAGTTGCGACGCACTCCTGCGACGCTGACGCGGATAGTGATATAATGTCGCGACTCCACGCACGGTGCGGGTAGAGACGTACACAGCGACGTAAACGGTCAAGGAGAGCGGTCAGGAGGATAAGGACCAGTAAGGCAGTGTTGTACCAATGGGAGCTGCTGGCTTCACTGACACACCCCAGCACGGTGATTCGGCGCGCGCGGCGAGTACCTACGCAATTCGTATTTGACGCCCATGCCTGAACCATGGTGCGGCGTATTTGACGCCCATGCCTGAACCATGGTGCGGCGTATTTGACGCCCATGCCTGAACCATGGTGCGGCGTATTTGACGCCCAAGCCTGAACCATGGTGCGGCGTATTTGACGCCCAAGCCTGAACCATGGTGCGGCGTATTTGACGCCCAAGCCTGAACCATGGTGCGGCGTATTTGACGCCCATGCCTGAACCATGGTGCGGCGTATTTGACGCCCATGCCTGAACCATGGTGCGGCGTATTTGACGCCCATGCCTGAACCATGGTGCGGCGTATTTGACGCCCATGCCTGAACCATGGTGCGGCGTATTTGACGCCCAAGCCTGAACCATGGTGCGGCGTATTTGACGCCCAAGCCTGAACCATGGTGCGGCGTATTTGACGCCCAAGCCTGAACCATGGTGCGGCGTATTTGACGCCCATGCCTGAACCATGGTGCGGCGTATTTGACGCCCAAGCCTGAACCATGGTGCGGCGTATTTGACGCCCAAGCCTGAACCATGGTGCGGCGTATTTGACGCCCATGCCTGAACCATGGTGCGGCGTATTTGACGCCCAAGCCTGAACCATGGTGCGGCGTATTTGACGCCCAAGCCTGAACCATGGTGCGGCGTGTTTGACGCCCAAGCCTGAACCATGGTGCAGCGTATTTGACGCCCAAGCCTGAACCATGGTGCGGCGTATTTGACGCCCAAGCCTGAACCATGGTGCGGCGTATTTGACGCCCAAGCCTGAACCATGGTGCGGCGTATTTGACGCCCAAGCCTGAACCATGGTGCGGCGTATTTGACGCCCAAGCCTGAACCATGGTGCGGCGTATTTGACGCCCAAGCCTGAACCATGGTGCGGCGTATTTGACGCCCAAGCCTGAACCATGGTGCGGCGTATTTGACGCCCAAGCCTGAACCATGGTGCGGCGTATTTGACGCCCAAGCCTGAACCATGGTGCGGCGTATTTGACGCCCAAGCCTGAACCATGGTGCGGCGTATTTGACGCCCAAGCCTGAACCATGGTGCGGCTCAACGCAGTATGGAGTATCGCATCGTGTTGGCAGATGACGCATAGCTGTTGTGCTGGTGGCCTTATTGTGGTTCATATTCGGGGTCGTTCAGCGAGGCTGAGTCAAGTGTGGCTGAGAAGTTCCTGGTGGACCCTGCACGAGCCCTGCCGAGGGGGGCATTGCCAGTTTGTTTTCAGCTTGTATGACGGTGGTAGGCGTCAGATTTCGCCTTTGTTGGCGGTGCGTCCATGCCGCTGGGCAGTCGCGGCGGCGGAGGTGCCTTGTGGTTTTCTGTTGTCATGACGGCCGCCGCAACTCGGATCGTCCAACATCTGAGGGGATGGTTGGGTTCTTGGCGTGAGCTGTAATGTGTGAAGGATTAAATGACCGTCTCACTCAGACCCTGTCAATTTTTCTGGCAACACTTTAGCCACGTCACCAGTTTGCAGCGAGCCGGCTTTGGCGTGGGGCCTATGGGATTGTGAGTGGAAATTAGGTTGCAATTTCGAGCATTTCTAAATCAGTTCGTTCACCAGGTGATGTATAACTGTGATGCCGGACACCTTGCCATTCATGTTTTGGGTCGGTTTGGCAAGAATGAGTCGAATAGTGCCCTATAAGTTGCTTAGGGAACCCTGCGCGCCATCCAATAGGAGTCACTTCACCTTGTCCGACAGTGATAGGCGTCAGATTTCGCGTTGCAGCGAGTCCAATCAGATGGAAATGCCGTGTGGTATTGTTTCATCCATTGAATTTGGGACGTCGGTTCTGTTGTGCAATTGTTATTTCTGCATGTTCTGCACTGGAGGTGTCCTAAAGTATACGGCATTACACCTGGAATCTATTGAGGAGGTGGTGACGGGTTTCGAGCTAACCTGATGCTTATGGCCTTGGGGCAAAGAGAGTTGTGACGTACCCCTCGCTTGACAAAGCGCCGGCGTCGCTGTTATGTTACTGTCCCCGCTGCCGGCACAGCTGTGTGGATTCAGGACCCTGTGGCGATGTTCTGTGTTTGTCCGGCGCTCAGGGTGGTAATATCTCGCGTCGCCCGTGTTACCGACCCCAGTCCGCGCGGCGCGAGTCCCCGCGCGGGATCGCTGCTCGGTCGCTGCGTACATCTGACGCGGCCAGAAACTCAGTCATCTCTGTACGATATCTAACGATTGACAAAGACCGGGACCATGACAGATAGTGGCGGCGTAATGCCGAATGGGATAGTGTGCTGTGATGCCAGTCGGCCTTTATCGTCGACACTCCCCTGCATTATGCCAGCATTATTCGTGTGTGGCCTGTGTCCGTGCCTGCACATGGAACCGATATCAGTGCGACCGGAATAGGATCCTACACTCCTGCGGTGGTGGTGTCAGTCGGCCTTATCGTCGACACCGCAGAGCGCTGGGGTCGGTGGAGCGAGAGTGCCCTAGCCGGCGTACATGCTGATGCATGCAGCCGAGTGACCTAGCCGGCGTATGTACATGTTTGACGCATCTGGTTTGAATCGTTTGTTTTCACCTTACCCTCGCCCTACGGGGGAGGGGGAGGGGGCTGACAGGCCCCCTCCCCCTGATGTTTTTCTTGAATAACTTTTACACATGCTGCGCATCTTGCCCGACATTTTCGGTAGCTGAGTTTACAACAATTATACGTAAGCTGTAACAATTTAGTCGAAATTGGTTGAGTAGTTTGGGAGATAATCATGTTTTGATCACGTCATGTTGGTGGTAAAACGATAAATATTAGCAAAATGGTAGAACACAGAGTTTTAAAGGAAATTGCAAACGCAATTCACCAAAGATACAAAATGGCATTCTCTTTAAAATGAAAATCTCGGATTTTCACAATTTTGTTTTTTTGACCCATAAAATAAATAAAAAAAATGTTTTTTTTTAAATCCCCACAAAATCAAACGTTTCAAAGATTTTAGAAAAACCGGAATATATGTGAGAGAACTGAGTATGGACAATACCCATACTAAAATTCCAAGCAATATCTTCATGTTTGACTGAGTGATGGCTCCCTAAGTGTAAGAAACTGATGACGTCATTTTTTTTTTTACTTTGTTGACAAGATACGAACAAATAATTACCTTTTTCGGTATTTCTGAGCCAAAACTGGTCTAGGAACATGCTTTTTTATTTACATTTATCAATTTCTAATTTTGAGGTTTTCTGAAGAGCAAAATCGCTGTTCTGGACGTGGTAAATCCGAGGTCATGCACTTGACCTGGAAGGTCACCCGTTGACCTGAAACCTAAAAATCGCATACTGTTAGATTCCTCTCATGACAGGCAACATGCTGGTTCTTACTGCATTGCTCTAAGTTGCTAGGTATGGAAGTTAACAGGGGGCCTGTCTGCCCCCCCCCCCCCGCGGCGAAGGTGAAAAAAGCCTAGGGGGCCTGAAGGTCCCCCTAGGGCGAAGGTGAAAAAGCTCCCGTAGGGCGAGGGTTAAAAGAGCCACAAATATGTTTCCAATCATTAGAAGGAGAAAAATGTAATTAATGACCACAAATTGGCAAACACATGATATGTTTTCGATTTTTTAGCTGTCGTGTTAGCCGGACTGGTTTGTTTGCCGGTGTCGTGCCGGGTGCAGACCACGCAGAACGGCGCGGCGGAGCGCAGCCATTGACCGGATTGGGGAGACCAGTGTTGTGACGCCACGCGGCAGCTGACCCGGAGCAGGGATCTTTGTGTGAGGAGAGACCACCGTCCGGCTGGGGCGATAAGAGCACACTTGACACATGCCCTGGGTACGGTTACAGAGGTACGGTTACAGCGGTACGGTTACAGAGTCGCCGCCCAGATGGTGGAGACGCCACCCTCACACGGCGGCTGGCCTGGAGCCTTTGTGTGACGCACTGGGTATGGTGCACTACGGCGAGGACGAATGACAACGCACAAGTTGTACGGCCTGGGACACCGACGTGAGACCGTCACACTGAGTGGGCGAGAAACACGGTCCGCAGCATAGCGAGTTACACAACCCGTAGAGGCCAGACAAACAAAGCCAGGCAAACGTCGCACAGTATCAGAGGGAATGTCAACGGGTACCCTGGCCACGCCATGGTCGCCAAACGCGAATCCCGCATCATGCGATCTGCCTAGAACGGCGCAGGCAGCAGTCGAGTGGCCTTGAGCGACAATTGGCACGGTGGGTGTCGGCATACGGGTGTCGCCGATATGTCGATCGTGAGGAGCGCCGTGATCTCTACTCAGAACGTCTCTCATCGACTCGTGGCGTGCATAGGACACCCAGTAACTATGCTGGCGGATGGACGTAGCGCCTAGCGATATAAGCTGTTTGTCGAGCCAAAACAAGCCTGTCTGCCGGTCACTGGCGCAGAACCGGACCGCCGAAAGCCAACATATGCCGATTGAAGTTTGAGAAGAGTGGGTTGCTCGTCTCCGAGCAATGTTGATACAGATACACCCAGGAACACTTTTGAGAACTTTTGCAAAATGCTCTTCCCTGAGACACCCGCACGGTTTTCCATTTGGGACCTGTCAGCGGATGGTCTTGCCTGGGAAATATACGTGGTCTTCGCGTTGGTCGTTGAGAGTAAATATGTCTCCAGCTGACCATTGTATGTCTGAAACAGTCAGGCAGTCAGCGGATAAGAAAGTCTGTCCCGACCGAGGATCGAACCCGCGGGATGTTTGCAGTCAGCTGTTGAGAACAATGAATGGTCTCATGAAAACAGTCATGGTCTCCTGGAATTGCATTCATTCCATGAAGATAGCGACACCATGCCACTTGCTGGTGGCGCTGTAAGCGTACCGACGGAAGCTATATTTATTCAAATACATACCTACTAATTTAGATTGAATTTGAGAACCTGAGACTTTCTCATGTTGTAAAATCTTCTCCAAACATCTCTCTGCAGAGACAAGACCGATGCCTGCATGATCTCTGAGAACTCTCTAGAGTCTTCGCGTCTCTCAGTGTATAGTAATATTGCTCGCCTCTGCGTATTGAGCAAGAGGGATGCGATAGTGGTGGAAGTTTGACAAGATATCACACGGTGTTCTATAGTCATTGTTGCATTGCAATGGTTGCATATGGCGCGATCTCAAACGTGTGATGCCGTATGTGTGTGTAATCTCCACTTAATTAGCACGATCGACGTAAGAGGCTTCTTGGCTCAGAAGTCAGAGGTTCCTCAGTTTTAAAACACCATGATCGCAAGGCCTTCTTCCGGCTTTCGAGGCAGCTCCGCTTCAATAGTTTGGACCTTTATACCCAAGTACTTTTAACCTGGGGCGTCGCCAACAGGGGACCTGGGAGCTGGGCCCCACCAGGATCGCTCCGGCCAGAGTTCGCACCCCCCCCCCCCCCTCCCTCCCCCAGTTCGCAGGATTGTAATATTAGTCCTATGGGGCTAGCCCACCAAACCTCTGGCTGCCCCCCACACAAAAGTTTGTGGCGTCGCCACTGCTGGATTGCCAGCAGTGGCCCCTCCGGCTAATGACGGCGCCCCTCTGGCCAGTGACAGCGTCCCTTCGGCTAGTGACGGCGCCCATATGGCCAGTGATGGCACTCCTCCGGCCAGTGCCGGCACTCTTGCAGCCAGTGACGGCACTCTTGCGGCCAGTGACGACGCTCATTCGGCCAGTAACGGCGCCTGCGGCCAGTGACGGCGCAAAAAAGTCAAAGGACAAGCCGCCGTCACTGGCCGGAAGGGTCCCGTCATTGGCTGGAGGGGCGCAGTCACTGGGAAGAGGGGCACCGTCACTGGCCACAGGGAAACCGTCACTGGCCGGAGGAGTGCTATCACTGGCCAGATGGCCACCATCACTAGCCGAAGGGGCGCTGTCACTGGCCAGAGGGGAACCATCAATGGCCGGAGGGGCGCCGTCACTGGCCAGATGGGCGCCGTCATTAGACGGAGGGGCGCCGTCACTGGCCAGAGGGGCGCCGTCATTAGCAGGAGGACGCTGTCATTGGCCAGAGCGGCACCGTCACTGGTCAGAGGAGCGCCGTCACTAGCCAAAGGGTTCTTCGCCCGACCACTGGCCAGAGGCGCCGTCACTGGCCAGAGAGGGCGCCGTCACTGGCCAGAGGGGCGCCGTCACTGGCCAGAGGGGCCTATTTCCGCTCCTTCGGCTCGGAAATTGGTCTGGTTACGAGGCCCTTCCGCGCTTTCGGCGCGAGGGGGCGCCCTGCGACTTCGGCACAGGGGGGGGGGGGGGGGGCGCTGCCCCCCCCCCCCTGTATCCGCCCCTGGCATCTGTCCGGTTCTGATATATACATATAGACTACGCGGGCCAGTTTTGGTAGTGTTTCGCGTTGTGTCATTAATAATACTTGCAAACGTGCATGTTGAAATAAGAATCTTGTCGAATTCCGCGGCCGCTGAACGTGCAATTTTTTTGGTGGAAACCTCGCGTATCTGAAATAGCTTTGCTATATTAGAAACGTACTATCCCAGACTGGGTGTCGGGTGCAGCCTACACCGAGGGCGCCTTTAACGTCCGGGGCGTTATAGATGACCAGCTTTCACGTCAGCTGTTGCGGACAAGCTGTGAGGGAGGATCCTACTCCGAACCTCCATACGTCCCATCTGACCCGGACCCCCCCCCCCCCTCGCCCAGTTCCGGCTCAACAGCGCACGCCTGCCATGGCGCCCCCTCCTCGTCCCCCTCGCCGCAGTTCCGGCTCAACAGCGCTCGTCTGCCATGGCGCCCCCTCCCCGTCCCCCTGCAGATGAAGGGTTGGCGGCCACAGACGGCGCTCAGCTGCAGGCCGCCTGAGCTTGTCAGGTCGACTCCGTGACTGGGCTCAAATTACCCCTGACGTCCGGCCCGGCCGGCCCGACGACCTGGCGAGAAGGCCCGGCATGTGGGCGGAGGAAGGAGGACGAGTCAAGGAGACTCGTGAGGCTCGGAATGGCTCGCGACGGCTCGGGACGGCTCGGGACGAAAAGGGACGAAAAGGGACGGCAAGGGATGTCTGGAGACGTCTCGGGACGGGACGACTCACGGCCACTCGTAACGACTGAAGGCGACTCAAGACGACTCAGAACGACTCAAGACGACCCAAGACGATGCAGAACCGCTGAAGGCGGATTCACACCAGACGTGTTTTGACGCAGACTCATGCGTCTGAGGCGAGAAACGCATACGCATGCCGTGAAAAAGAACGCAGACGTATGCGTCGGGTCAAATTGAACGATGTCAGCGCCGGCAACACTTGCACACCGACACACGTACAATGCTGTGTCATTTTACGCATGCGTGTGCGTTTTTCGCCGCAGACGCCTGCCTCTGCGTCAAAATGGGTCCAAAATGGTGTCAATCCGCCATCTTAAGAAGACTTGGGACAACTCAGACAGATTTAGGACGACTCAGGATGAGTTAAAATTATTTGGGACGGCTCAGTACAACTCATGACAACTCAGATCAGTCAGAGAGGACTCAGGATGACTCGGGGAACCCAAGTCTCAGGTTGACTTTGGGTGACTCAATTTTATCGGAGCCTTGTTCACGACGCCTGCTGACGGGCTGACTGCTGCTGCCTACTGCTGTCAAAACGTATCGACCAATCAGCGTGGACCAGTGGGGGATGGGATGTGGGGAGGGGTACGGTGTATGACGTCATACCTCTGCTGCCTCCTGCTGTCGCTGCTGCCGAAAAATCGCGTCAGCCGGACAGCAAATAACACAAATTTGGCGCACGCGGCAATTTCCAACCGTGAAGCGTCGGAAACAACCAACGATCTCCAAGCGAAAAGCTTGAAGAAGCGAAGATGGATATGGAGTAAGTCTGCGATAATTTTAGTTCCCTGTTTATGTTGGTATTAGGTACCATAAGCTCTGCTTCTTACCTAGTTGTAGGAGCAAATTTATCGTTGCAAGTACGCCAGATATGTATCGTGAATCGACAGCATTTGTGTTCAAATAGTAATCGCCGGCGATGACGTAGGTTGGTGTGTGCTGCCGTTTTGGGCAGTCGTGGGCAGCCCGTCAGCAGGAGGTCGTGAACAAGGCTCGGGACCGACATCTCCAGAAGTCAGAGCGCCACCGGAACGTGGGTGGCAGCGCGGTGCTCCGCCCCACCTGGCATGGTGTCCTCCACCCTGGCCCCGTCAATATTACCGCGCCGCCGCCCATCAGTATTTTCCCGATAGGGATAGCGCCGGCCAGTGACCTGCCAGATGGCGGCTGTGGCTGGGCCGCAGCGGACGACCGGCACTACTATTCTTGGCCCAGCCGGAGCACGATAAAAACACTGCCTCCCGTGTGGGGCGGTGCTCGTGCAACTGCACGCAGCACGTGCAGAGGTGGAGGAGAGGCGGTGAGTGATGGTGCATCATCTAAACACTGAATTCCAGCGAGTTCGCTTCCTTGGCACGTGCTGTTTATTGAAGTACGCGCCACTTCCTGACCCCCCTCTCCTGGTAGTTTGGGACGGTAATGGAACAATATCACAGCAGAAAGAAAAATTGATCTGACCAGCGCACTTCGGAGACGCAGAAACAAATGATACCTCGTGTATCCTCCAACAAACTTGCAAAAAGTGATAGCTGATGTCTCCTAAGAAGCTTGCAGAAAATAACACCTGTGTGTTTGAAAAAGTGTACAGGAAAGAAAACAATCCTTAGCTTGCAATAAGCCCGCAACAGACAGTACCTTCTAAGCGTTATTTTGTATTTGCTAATTACATCTTTAACCCTATTTGTAACAGGCTCCTGGCTACCCCTATTTGTAACAGGGGGGGGGGGCGGATTCCGCCCCCCCCCCCCCGGAGATCTCGAGATCTACCCGTCCGATTTTTTAAAATGAAACATTGTTTGGTTCCCCTCAACACGATCTACATTTCTAAATAATACAAAATATAAATTTTGGATAAGGGGGCAACAGGGGGGCAAAAACGACAAATTTTAGTGGTATTTTTGATCCAACATAGCTTTCATGTTTATGGACCGATTTTAGCACAACCAACAGGAATCGATAGAGATTGAATTGGAAATTGAAATATAACGGTGACATTTGAAAATTCAAAAATCATAGGCGTTTGCAGGTCACTCAATATGGGGGTGAAGTAAATGCGTAATAAAACCATTTTTTGATGTTTTTTTTTTTAATAAATGAAATGGTATGTGATTGTGACATTAGAAAGAACAGTTATACATCATATTTTTGCCATAGGCGGTACCAGGTTAGTGAAAAAGGGAGGTCAAATTGGGAAAAAATATTAACCGCAGACAAGTTGCTACCCAGCACTATAAATATGTTACTGATCGTAGATAGTTCCTTGTTGCATGTTGCACTTCATCATAGGCGTATCCAGGATCCAAACTGGGGCGGTGCAAGCCCTTCTGATAAGTATATTATCCGCTATTATGATACTAACTAGTCAACAGTGACTATTTCACTTACAACTTCTATTAACATTGCTTACCCCCCTTTTTACCCTACCTGGACTCGCCTATTATCTTATAATCGTTCGTAGGGTAGCCTGTGGTGCGTGTTTCATCCGAAAACTGCAGTATGTTATGTCATTGTACGCCCATGCCTCTTAGTTTCCTTGCAATAATATGACCCCCTTTTTCCATTCCTGAGCGCGCCTCTGCAAAAAAATGACTGTATCCCCTTCTCTGGCCTCATATGTGCATATATCATTATAAGCTAAACGTTTATTGCGCCGTTATCGCTGGCATATCGTCATCACCATGTCAGTCACCCCCCTTTTCATGTGCCTGAACACGCCCCTGAAACTCTATATGTAATAAATTATGCAAATAATGGAAGCAGAAGCTATCTTTTACATCTTGATAGCTATAAATGTCCCTTACATCGCTCTATTGGCTTCCCGCCAAGCATTTAATACTTCCTGGAACCCCCCCCCCCCCTTTCAAGCCCCTGAAACCGCCTCTGCCATGCAATTTGTATGATATTTCAATAACATCAACTAATTTTAACTTGTTGCAATCACCGTAAACCGATGTAACTCCTTCATACTTGAGGAAGTTAGGAAGAAACCGTGAAGATCGCATTTCCGTATTTTCGCCACATGTCGCCTCCGAACCCACCCAAAACTGTGCCCTGGAACTGCCTCTGTTCAGGTTAAGAACTCAAAATTTTAACTCCAAATGCAGTATTGAATTCTATGAAAAGTCCCAAAATTGCATGAGCCTGCTACCCGCCGTTCTGGAGATATCTGCGAAAAACATGAGGGGGGCGGAATCCGCCCCCCCCCTGTTACAAATAGGGTTAAAGTTTACGAAATCGTACAGCAAGCCTTCGTGGAGCCTTCGTGCAAGATGTATACAATATTTTCAAAGTAAGCGCACATAACCCTACCCAGTGTTCCGTGACGTTACTCAAATACAGTCGAGTAAAATAGAGCATTATGTATGCGCTTCTCAAATCTCAGAGCATGCGAAGCTACGCTATCATGCTTCTGAATATCTTCTCCCCGGATGTCGTTTCTGTGCTCAGTAAGCTCGTATCACTTTGGGAGAGTTTCGTCAAAATAAACCCTTTGAAGCTGTGGAATGCTGGTGGAAACTGTAAAGAATGGCAAAAATCGGGCAGATTTTACCAGAAGCCGTCTTATCGCGGTGAATAACTATTTCACGTTATTGACTTAATTCACGTTATTGACCCGCACCGAACCGGCTCGCTACCATTCGTAGCTTTCACTTCGTTACGTTCAAAACGCAGATAAGCCCATATCGAATTCAGTTCGGAATTTCATAATACAAATTAGGAAGAGTGCGATGAAATAAGACAATAGGTATTTGAAACATTCGGTTACCCCGGTATTTATATTACCTACGATATGTAAATACTGAATAACGTTGATTCATGATTGTAAATTGTATATAGCAACAGGTGACAGGTCTAAGAGAATTTCAGCAGTGATATGGCTGAACGAGGCCGCGTAGCTCCCGAGAACAGCCTTATGACATTCTCTGTCATATGACAGAATGTCATATGCCTTATGACACATCCGAACACAGCCTCACGCCTGTGTGAACAGCAGTAAATCCACGAGCCGGCCCATGGGTCGACGGCATTGACCCAGTTTCGAACAGCCGGACGGTCCTGCTGGCGGCCTGGGTTTGAGCGACGGCTGTAAGCGGGTTGGCGCGTAGAAACCAGCCTGTTCAACCAGTACCGGGTGATTATGCCTACTACCAGTGCGGGTGCCTGAGGCTGCGGGAGCTGTACAGGTGGAGGGAATATGGAGTTGGTGCAGAGCGAGGCGTCCTATGGACACCGTTGGTTCGCAGCTAGTGTATTAGCGACGGCTATGTAGGCATAGAAAGGGAATGGAAAATTAAACAGAATCCCGATACGGAATGGAAACTGAGTGGAACGGAATGCGTTTCTCTGTGCTGGTTACAGAACGAAATGCAGGAACAGCACCAGTTGTTCAGCTGCCTCTGCCTCTGGGTGGAACGGAATGGAATGAAATGGAAATACAAAATATAATTGGCGATGGAACGGAATGAAAGGGCAAGCAAAACGTTGTTTTTTCCTGATCCCTACATGGATGGGCAATGCAATCACGAATTATATGCTTTCTATTATGAGCTGAACACAAGTAACAACGGAAAACATGTCCGCACTGTAAATAATTAATGATATTATTTGTCCATGGCGTTAAATTTTGCCATAATTTTTTAAAATTTTGCCATAGCTCAATATGATAATTGCATTATGTAGACGGAACATTTCGTACATATCACTTTTCATATTGTGTAAGGAAACATGATATCAACCATGCTAGATATTTTTATTTTTAGAAAAACAGCCAGGAAGAGGGAAAACCAGTTTTCGGCATTACGCTGTTATCAAGCAAACTTGATAATGGCGTAATGCCAACAGTTTGTTTTCCCTTGCTTGATAATGGTGTAATGCCGATAGCTTGTTTTCCCTCTTCCTGTTTGTATTCTTTCTAAAAATAAATATCTGACATGGTTAGGATCATTTTCCCGTACATGATGTAAATTATACCAATGCCATCCATCCTCGCCCACATTACAATATCACTTTCCAGTTTGATCAAAGAGAACAAAGCACTTCATCTTATAGCACTATAGAGAATAAATTATCGACAAACGTTATAGTTGTCCAAGAGCATGGCTTGACCTTTTTAAGTCGTTCTTTTCTCTCAATTACGCAGGGAAAACATCAATGTGGTCATTACTGGCTAGACGGCTATTCCCTCCCAGTGTGAGAAAAGTGGCCCGTTTCTGCATTTTTCTGAATTTGGAAGTTTTGTTCCGTGAAAACTTTAACTGTGAAGAATGATTTTTTGCTTTGTTTAGTCTGCGGGTGCAAATGGCTGACGAGCATAACAAAATAGACGAGACTTGACTTTCCGAACAATGATCGGAACGTAACAATGATGCGACATAAATTGTCAAACAAAAATAGTACGGCGGAACCTCTTTGATTTAGGGAAGGAAAACTGGTACTTTAAACAAAAACTTTTAAAACCTACCAAAACAGTTTTTGCGTATTCAGGTTACAACCCTGCCGCCGATACCATCGTCATCGGGGCCACGCATAACGTGCTTTCAGTGGGACACTAAAAACACGTTATGCAAAAGACGGTAGTACTTTAGACTGATACTTGAGCCCAGTTTCCCATATACGCATTACGCATACGCAACGATACGAGGTACCTTTTTAACATACGACCCGGGAGTCTCGGTCCCCGACTGACGCCAAGACCATATCTGCACAGGAAATACGACTGACGATTCATCAACTTTCCACATCATAATATATGCACATATTGGCATATATGCAAATAGGTTGTGTAGAAACCCGTATAAAAATACGCACAAAACATACTGGTATACGCATTACAAAATGTGTTCCGCCGCTGGCGAAAAATGTGTTCCGCGAACTTAGATCGTGGAACCGCTTTTCTGACGCTGTTCCCTCCACCAACAATCTATCTTCCAATAATGGACATGAGGAATGAGCACGAATGCTGGTTACGGAATGGCATAATTGGTATGCCACACCATAGGCATACCAATTACCAGAGTCCCTTAGTCCCATTCCGGCGGGTTCCTCCATTCCCCAGCCAACTCACCGGTCAGCAGCAGCAAACCAGCCGCCAGGGGCAGCGCGTGTCGCGCTCCTGTCGCCATCCTGAGTCGGCACTGAGACACAGGTGTCCACCGCCGCCCTCAACAGGTGTCCACCGCCGCCCTCAACAGGTGTCCACCGCCGCCCTCACCAGGTGTCCACCGCCGCCCTCAGCAGATGTCCACCGCCGCCGTCAACAGGTGTCCACTGCTGGCCACACACCACACCGCAGCCCGCGTCCTGCACCTCACTGTCAGCCGCCAGAGACGGACGCCAGGACCTACCCGCCCGCGACTCCAGCTGCCCGGCGACTGGAGCGCTCTCTGGGCGGGGGCGCCCGGGCGGGTGGCCCCTCGGTGGCGGCAGCGGCGGCGGCCGGGCAGACGGGAGGGAGGGGCAAGGTAAATATGCACACGAGGGCCCCCTCTCCTCTGCATGGACCCGTCGGGGCCTGGCGCAGTGACAGGACGAAGATGTGTGGGGATTGAGTCAGAAGCCCGTCCACTGGCGAATCCAACACGGCCAAATCAAGTGGGTTTGAGAGTTCGGAAAGTATGACAAGATTACAAACTGTCAGATTTTGGTTTTCGGTGCATTAGGAACGGAGTCAAAGCAAACTCTTTAAGCTAAAAGTTTTGTAGGCGCTCTTCAAAGTTAAAAATGTGTTCTTTTTCGGCCGATTTTAGTCGTTTTGGGAAGACCGTTATGGCCCCGATTCCCTCTGGATGCGCCCATGCCCGGCGCTCGACCGGTCGTATAGTCCGCTGTATCACCACACAGTGTCAGGTGATACTGTGCTTGTAATGTAGTCCCACGTTGGAGAGGCCAATTAAGGTGACGGAGAGTCACGATACAGTGCTGCCATCTTATCCAGGGTGTCTAGTGACGCCATCATACTGTCTTATGGTATCACGGGCTTCGTGTCGTAGGCGGCAAGCTGATGCCGTGAGTCATCACTGATTTCCGTGGCAGGGACTGGGGTCGATTCCCCGACGTGCCCCCTATATGTGCCCCGGTGTGACCCGTCAGCCGTCACTTTACCTGTGACCGAACAGGATGAGCGTTCATAACGGTACATGACTGTAACAGTTGCGCAGTCGCGAGTCTCCAGCAACGAATTGTTCCGCCATCACAGTAAATACACCACTCACACTGTGGTTGTACTGTGAATGCACTACCGCTGTATTCTGTAGCACAAAGTCTCGTGTTGGCGATGCATTGCCCGACAGCATTCCAGCTGAGGACATCTATAGTCAGTGGTGACATAACTAGTAGTTTTATTTTTGCTCGATAGGTGGCTTATGTTGGGACATGAGACATGCCTTTGCCGGTCTTCGGTATGCAGGGGTGGCGGAAGAGCGGACAGGTCAACAAGTTGGAGGTGAGGGTGGGGAACATATGGGTTTCCCCCCATAAATTTACAAGAAGCACCCTCCGGAAATATTTGTTTGTATTTTTGACCCAGAACATACATTGACCGAGGGCCCTCAAAGTAACCTCGGTCTGCCTGAGCCCGAGGGGCCCTCTGTCAGTCTGAGGGGCCTTTGGTCGGCCTGAGCTAGGCCTTCGGTCGGTTCGAGGTTCCTCTGATCGGCCTGCTTCGGTGCACTCAGCTCAGTTGCCCTTAGGACCTTTCGATCGACCTGAGGGAGCCTTTGGTGGGCCTGAGTGGGCCTCAGTCGGCCTAAAAGGACCCTCGGTCGGCCTAAGGGACCCTGCATCGGCCTGGAAGGCCCTCGGTCAGCCCGAGGGACCTTCGGTCAGGCTGTGGCACCCTCAGTCGGCCTTAGATTGCCCTCGACCGGTTTTTGGGGATCCTTGCTAGAACCTCCAAGACTGGCATAGGATCTTCCGAGGCCTGGCGGGAGCCCTCAGACCCACAGAGGTCTCTTTTAGGCCAAATAAGAACCATTTCAGGCTGACCTTAGGCCCTTATAGCCCATGGCCCTGTCAGACTGACTGAGGGTCTTGTTGTCAGACCGGCTCTCAGACTGTCAGCTCCCGACCTGAGGTTCTTTCGGACCGACCCAGTCACCTCTCGGAACGACGTAGGGTCCTCTGAGGCCTAGCATGGACCCTTTCAGGCCTGCCAAGGGCCCTTTCAAGCTTGTCGTGGGCCCTTTCAAGCCTGTCGTGGGCCCTCTCAGGCCGGTTCCCTCTCAACCCGGGGAGGGGGGGGGGGGCTCTCAGACCTGGCGAAGGTCCTCTCAGATAGGCAGCGCCCTCTCAGACGGCAAGGGCCCTCTCAGTCTGACCGAGGCCCATTTTAAATCAATGGAGGGCCCTATAATGCTTGTTAATGGCCCCCAGACCTACCGAGGGTCTTCTAAAGCCGAGGGCCTATTGAGAGCGGTCGAAGTTTCCCAGACGTGGGGCTGAGGATCCCTCGGGCCAACCGGGAGTTCTCTTAAGCCTGACAAGGGCCCTCAAGGGCCCATGGTCAACCGATGCATTGGTCTCAGAGAGCTTGAGTGCCCTCGGACCTACTTGGCACTCTCTCAGGTCGTCACAAGGCCATTTAAGACCTGGCATGCCCCCCCTCCCCACCCCCTCCCAGACCTACGAAGCGCCCTCTTAAACCTGACGAGATCCCTGTCAGAGAGGCCGAATGACGCTTAGAACTGGGGAGGACCCTCACAGGCAAGCACGGACCTTATCAGGCCCAGTAAGGTCTCCATCAGACTGTCAGACCGACCTGGTCAGACTTATGACATCTAAAGTATGGGTAACTCATGACGTCATATTTTGAAATTGCGTTTTTTGTGCTTTTATTGACTCGATACAGACAAATAATGTCACCACTGTATTTTTGAGACAACACTGGTCTACCAACATTACTTTTTTGTTTAGATTTAACAATTTAAAATGTTGACCTTCGGTGACCTGAACTTGGCCTCAAATTGACAATTACTTCACGTAAATAAAGTTAGGTGGTAAAATGACTATCACTATAAAATTATACGTGGAAAATAACTCATAAAACATGTGTTGCATGACTTTCGTAGATATTTTGAGCATAGTGACCTTTCGTGACCTGGCCTTGACCTTGGCAACAATCTCACTTTAGCTCATGTGGGATATGTATCATGCCTTTGGGAGCACTTTGGGTGAAACTGGTCGCAATCGAAGGCTTTGGATGGAAAGTATGGCCCATAAACTCAAATACGCCGATTTTCACATTTGACCTGACCGTGACCTGACATTTGACCTCACTTTGACATTTTTTGCATGCTTTAGATTCGTCTCATCGAGAGTTTTCGATTGCCCTCTTGCGCGTCTCGCTGTGATCATTGGTTCGGAAAATAACCAGGGGGAGCGTTTAACGCTCCCCCCCCCCCCCCCCCCCCAGTCAATGGCGTTCTGCTGAGATCCCAGTCAATGCCGGGTTAATCGGCTGTAACCGAGCGGTATCTGTTGCTTCCCTGGGACAAACTATATAACAATTAAGTTGTTACCGAGCGGGCGCGAAGCGCCCATGAGGTTTCTCGTCCACTTACGAGACAAATTTACATTTGACCCGGCCAGAACCGGCCCGAACCGGCCGTACAGACGCTTTTCGGAAGCTAATAACTTTTCAACCACTGCTCCGATTGAGATCAGGTTTTCCCATTGGATAGGAACATCAAATAAATTTTGATTTCGGTTTGAAGCGTTCGGATAGAAGTGGTACCACAGGGTGTGGCACTTGCAAACGTCGAAATGAGAAAACAAAATAATTATTGATCAAAAATGGCATTATTAATCTAGGCATTCGTTTTCGTATACACCGAAGCATGCAGCGCTCAGGACATATTCCCTTTTGGCGGATTCGAGAAAGAAGATCATGAACAGTTTTAATCAAACTTAATTTTTAAGTTGGCATGCATGGATGCTTGGCAATTTTTGTGGAGGACTAAAAGGACTAAAAGGACTATGTGTTACTACCACGTGTGCTCCCGTACCGTTTCATATTTCAAACCTGTTTTAGCTTTACCAGAGCGCGCCCGCTCGGTCGTCGCCCAAAAAGGCGTTTTACTGGTATTGCATTGTTCATGATCTCCTTTCTCGAATCCGCCAAAAGGGAGTACGCCCTGAGCGCTGCATGCTTCATCGTATAAATTAATGCTTAGATAAATCAAACATTTTTTGTAACAAGAATTATTTTTGTTCATTTCGACGTTTGCATGTACCAAGCGCTGTGGTACTACCCTCATCAGAACGCACCATACTAAAATCAAAATTTATTTGAAGGTCTTATCCAATGGTGAAAATCCGATCTCCATCGGAGCAGTGGTTGCAAACTTATTAGCTTCCGAAAAGCGTCTGTACGGCCGGTTCGGGCCGGTTCGGGCCGGGTCGGGCCGGGTCGGGCCGGGTCAAATGTAAATTTGTCTAGTAAGTTGACGAGAAGCCCGCCCGCTCGGTAATGAGTAAACGAGATAACATCAGCAATGATTGTCTGCACGTTTACCTCGTTTATCACCACCACCATCTACCAATCAGCTCGCAGAGAGGCCATCAGCTCGAGACATCAGTAACTGATGTAGTAGCAAGAAATATGTGCCCAAGGAATCAGGGGCGCAGCCAGGGGGGGGGGGCTGTGGGGGCTAAAGCCCCCCCCCCCTGTCGCGGTTCAGAGGGGCCCATCTCGGGTCTGAAAGGGGCCATCGTGGACTCAGAAAGGGCCCATTTCAGGCCCCATAAACCAAATTTAGCCTCAGAAAGCGAGCATCTCAGGTCCAGAAAACGCTCATCTCAGCCCAGGCCCGGGAAGGGCCCATCTTAAGTCCAGAGAGGGCCCATCTTGGGCTCAGAAAGACCCCTCTCATGCCTGGAAGGGGCCCATCTTAGGCTCTGAATGGGCCCATCTTAGGCTCAGAATAGGCCCATCCCAGATTTTGAAAGGGCCCATCGTGAAGTCGAAAGAGACCCAGCTCAGGTTTGGAGAGGGCCTATCTTAGGCTCAGAAAGGGCCCATCTCAGGTCTGGACAGAGCTCATCTCAGGTCTAGAAAGAGACCATTTTAGACTCTGAATGTGCTCATCTTTGGCTCAGAATGGGCCCATCTGAATTGGCCCAGCTCAGGTTTTGAAAGGGCCCATCGTGAATTCAGAAAGAACCCGTCTCAGGTCTGAAAAGGGCCCATTTTAGGCTTTGTAATTGAGCAGCCCGCATCTCAGGTCTGGAAAAGGCCCATCTCTGCTCTTAGGCCCGGGAAGGGCCCATCTTAGATCCGGAGAGGGGCCCATCTTAGGCTCAGAAAGGGCCCATCTCAGGTCTGGAAAGGGCTATCTTAGACCCATAATAGGCCGGTCTCAGATTTTAAAAGGGCCCATCGTGAATTCAGAAAGAACCCGTCTCAGGTCTGAAAAGGGCCCATTTTAGGCTTTGTAATTGAGCAGCCCGCATCTCAGGTCTGGAAAAGGCCCATCTCTGCTTCGTAGCTCAAGCTCTAGTCTTAAGCTCAGAATGGGCCCATCTGTTTTTTAAAGGGCCCATCGTAAACACAGAAAGGGACCATCTCATGTCTGGCGAGGGTCCATTTTAGGCTTCGAAAGTGAGCCATCTCAGTTCCGGAAAAGACCCATGTCTGCTCTTAGGCCAGATAAGGGCCCATCTCAGGTCCAGAGAAGGCCCATATAATTTGGCCCTGAAAGAAAAAGAAAAAGGTTTGCGAAAGGGCTGGGAAGGGCCCATCTTTGAGCTGGAGAAGGACCGTTTCGGTAAATTCGGCCCAGAAGGGCCCCATGGCTGGTTAGGGCTCATCTTACCCTTGAACTCAGACATGGCATGATCAATGATGGCTCACATGCAGACCAGAACTGGCCCATCTCAGATCTGGAAAGGGCCCATCAAAGTCGTAGAAAGCCCCCCCCCCCCCTGTCTTGAGTTTCGGAATAGTCCAATTTAGGCCCGGAAAGGGCCTATATCAGGTCTGGAAAAGGCCAATCAGAGGTCTTGAAAGGACCCATCTTTAGACCAGAAAAGGACCATCATCGGCTCAGATGCCTGATGCCATCAGAAAGCTGCCCATCTGGCGTATCGGAAGGGGGGGGGGGGTCAAAGGCCTATTTGGCTAAAATTGGGGGAAATGCCCCCTGCCCCCGGGCTCCGGGCGTAGTGGATTACATTAACCATGCGGCGTCAGGCATCAGCTGTGTACGGGGGACAGGGCATTGACAAAAATAAGAATACATACAATACAAATGAGTTGAGGCTGAACAAAAGCCTTGGTCGAATGAATCCTGGATCCGCTTTTGTCATGATTCGTGATCCCATTGTTTTTCAGATTTGAGTGAGGGGTTTCGGTAATTGGTGGTATATAGTAGTGGCGGAGGCGGGGGTGGGGAAGGAGGGACAAGTTACCCCCAACTCCAGCCGAATTGAACATTAACCTTCCATTGCCGGGGGGGGGGGGGCGTTTAACGCCCCCTGATCAATTTGCGAAATAGTTAAAACAAACAATAGCCCTATCGACGTGAAACTTCGGGTACCTTCTTATAAATCACGTTTACGTCTTATGTGAAAAAATAAAGCAATTTCGTCGAACAAACTTTGAGTTATACCGAATTTAGTGACGTCACTATACACTAGTTTTACACCAAAATCAACTAAAATGTAACAGACCGTACAAATGCCATATTATGAGAAAAATGCAATCTATAAACGTCAAAAGATAGAAAATGACAAGGGCTACAACATAGCTTTCTCATATTTTTTTAAAAAAATGTTTTTTGACACATTTTTCTCATGGGGAAACTGCACACAAAATAAAATTAGTCTAAGTTATTAAATGCATCTGGAATATATATCAGAGAACCACATATGGGAAACTACCATACCAAATTTCAGAATGATATCACCATTTTTGACTCACTTATGGCATCTAAAGAATGGGTAATTCATGACGTCATATTTACAAATGGCGTTGTTTGGCTTTTATTGACCAGATACAGACAAGTAAATGGCACCACTGTATTCCTGAGACAAAACTGGTCGAGAAATATGCCTTTTTATTTAGATTGATCAATTTCAAATGTTGACCTTCAGTGACCTGAACTTGACCTGAACTTGACATTAACTTGACGTAAATGAAATCAGGTGGTAAAATGACTATCACTATCGAATTATACGTGAAAAATAACTCATAAAACATGTGTTGCATGACTTTCGTAGATATGTTTAGCATAGTGCCCTTTTGTGACCTGACCTTGACCAACAATCTCACTTCAGCTCATGCGAGATGTGTATCATACTTTTGGCAGGACTGGGGGTGATCATGGTCGTAATCGAAGGCTTTGGATGGAAAGTATGCCCCATAAACTCAAATACGTCGATTTTTACCTTTGACCTGACCGTGACTTGCCATTTGACCTCACTTTGACATTTTTGAATAGGCTTTAGATTCGTCTCATTGAGATATTTCGATTGCCGCATTGCGCGTCTCACATTATTGGTTCGGAAGATAACCAGGGGGGGGCGTTTAACGCCCCCCCCCCCAGTCAATGGCTTTCTGCTGAGACCCCAGTCAATGCCGGGTTAACCCTTTGGCGTTGCATGAAAATAATATACTACTACAAATCAACTTTGCCCCCCCCTAACTATGAAGAGCTTCCGCCATCCCTCATGTTGTCACCCCCTCTGCCCCTTCCCTTGCTAGACCCCACAGCATCACTAGCGGATCCAGGGGGGGGACCAAGTGTCAATGCGTCGCCACTGCCCACAGACCAAATCAAATTACTAGGGACAAATCCAAGTACACATGTATTTTACCATGGGACCATATTAGGGATGGATGAAAATTACAAATGTTGAATTACAATTTAAAAAAAGAAGTGAAATTAAATACAAATTAAATAAAAATATTTTTTAATTAAAATTTACAAACAAATTATTTGGGGGAGGGCATCAGCCAATTCTAAGGGGACCACTTCGGTTAGCCCCTTTTTTATCTGAGCCTTTTTTTATCTGAGGCTCATGGTTCTAGCGCACTTGTCTTGGGTGATGGAAATGCTCTGAGACCGTGCTGCGCATGAGGATTAAGTGATGTAATTACGTTTGTAAAACCAAAAGTTTAGATTAAGAATGCTCATAAATTGTTTTAAAATAACAATTGTGTTATTTTAACAACCACAAAAGATGTTAATGTACGGATGTACGCATAACGTCTGATGTGGTCTGTCAAGAATTTACATATGACGTCATTAAACTAATAATTTTGTTCCACTTCACTCATTCGCTTCCATTCATCCTTAATACATATTTTGTTGCCTCGATGTGCGGCGAAATGTGACGGTGGTGGTCGTGTTTTGTGATTTGAAATGCATCTTTAGGTTAGTTATGCTGCTTGTGTTGCAGTTTTTTCAATTCATATTTTTTGGATCGATTATTGGTTGTTCTTTAACCCTATTTGTAACAGGGGGGCGGATTCCGCCCCCCCCCCCCCTCATGTTTTTCGCAGATATCTCCAGAACGGCTGGGAGCAGGCCCATGAAATTTTGGGACTTTTCATAGAATTTAATATCGCATTTGGAGTCAAAATTTTGAGTTCTTAACCTGAACAGAGGCGGTTCCAGGGCACAGTTTTGGGTGGGTTCGGAGGCGACATTTGGCGATAATACGGAAATCCGATCTTCACGGTTTCTTCCTAACTGCCTCAAGTATGAAGGCGTTACATTGGTTTACAGTGATTACAACAAGTGCAAATTAGTTGATGTTAATGAAATATCACATAAATTGCATGGCAGAAGCGGTTTCAGGGGCTTGAAAAGGGGGGGGGGGGGTCCAGGAAGTATTCAATGCTTGGCGGGAAGCCAATAGAGCGCTTGGCATTTATAACTATCAAGATGTAAAAGATAGATTCTTCTTCCATTATTTGCATAATTTATTACATATAGAGTTTCAGGGGCGTGTTCAGGCACATGAAAAGGGGGGTGACTCGCATGGTGATGACGATATGCCAGCGATAACGACGCAATAGACGTTTAGCTTATAATGATATATGCACATATGAGGCCAGAAAAGGGAATAAAGTCATTTTTTGCAGAGACGCGCTCAGGAATGGAAGAAAGGGGGTCATATTATTGCAAGGAAACTAAGAGGCATGGGCGTACAATGACATAACATACTGCAGTTTTCGGATGAAACACGCACCACAGGCTACTCTACGAACGATAATAAGATAATAGGCGAGTCCAGGTAGGGTAAAAAGGGGGTAAGCAATGTTAATTGAAGTTGTAAGTGAAATAGTCACTGTTGACCAGTTAGTATCATAATAGCGGATAATATACTTATCAAAAGGTCTTGCGCCGCCACAGTTTGGATCCTGGATACGCCTATGATGAAGTAAAACATGCAAAAAGGAACTATCTACGATCAGTAACATATTTATAGTGCTGGGTAGCAACTTGTCGGCGGTTAATATTTTTTTTCCAATTTGACCTCCCTTTTTCACTAACCTCGTACCGCCTATGGCAAAAAATATGATTTATAACTGTTTTGTCTAATGTTACAATCACATAACATTTTTATATTTTTTTTATTTAGATTTCCCATTTATAAAAAAACAACATAAACAAATGGTTTTATTACGCATTTACTTCACCCCCATATTGAGTGACCTGCACACGCCTATGCTTTTTGAATTTTCAAATGTCACCTTCATATATCAATTTCCAATTCAATCTCTATCGATTCCTATTAGTTGTGTTAAAATCGGTCGATAAACATGAAAGCTATGTTGGATCAAATATATCACTAACATTTGTAGTTTTTGCCCCCCTGTTGCCCCTATCCAAAATTTAGATTTTATTATTATTTAGAAATGTAGATCGTGTTGAGGGGAACCAAACACCGTTTCATTTGTGAAAATCGGACGGGTAGATCTCGAGATCTCCGGAGGGGGGGGGGGCGGAATCCGCCCCCCCCCCCCTGTTACAAATAGGGGTAGCCAGGAGCCTGTTACAAATAGGGCTAATATGCGGGGAAGGTAACAGTATGGGCAATTGACACTCGACAAACCAGCTGACGGCATGCTTTCACAAAACCCACGATTGCTCAAGTTTGCAAGTGCGCGATACGTCGCCCGTATACATAATGCCAAGATTCAAATGGTATTCGATTCGGAGAACATGAAATATTGCCCTCTGACTGACTAAACATTTCCGCGGAACATTAAAGCCAGGAAGCTGATCATGGAAACGGCGCTTCACCCTTCAGCCCCTGTGGTACCATTGGAGCCGCTACGCTACCGGCCGCCTGAGTCAACGTGTCACTCCAGTGATGCCACAAGTGGGCGTCAAAGCACGGCAGCGTATCACACACAAGGATGTATCACACGAGCTCTGAGGGAGGACTGGGACCCGTGGAACGCCCCACTCTCGGCTCGGCACGACACGACTTTGTTTGCAAAAGCACACGCAGACGGACGAGTTTTGAGACAGTTCTTCAAAACGACGTTTTTGGACGTTCTGGGCCTCGATTCATAAAGCCATGCGCCAATGGACCAAGGGCTCAATTAGAGCATCATATCCCTTACACAATAAAACAAAAACATTAGTTAAACATTTTGTGAGACGTTTAATTTTCGACTACAAAAAAAGTTGACCTGCAATTAGTAACTCATCAAATTATCGTATTAATCAGTGCAGACCCGTGCAATAAGTTTGCCTTGCAATGGAAAATGGAATCCCTTGGAATGGAAAACGAGGCACCAAAACTAAGAATAGTTGTTACCATGGTTGTTGCCGTTGATTGCTGATTACTGTACAACTCATCTCACATATTACGGTTAGACGTTAATAACTGAAATAATTGTTAATCGTTTTGAATGTTTTTTTAAAAACTTTCGAATGATACTCATACCACGTAAACGTGGCGCATTGCTTTGAAACGAAATACATGCAACTCAGCCGTCTTCCTACCAAGCATCGGGCTGATATCGGCTCAACGTCGGCATGTTTTCGAGAGACCCATTCATCATCGGTCGTGTCGGCCAAATGCTGTCACACAGCCCTAAATTTACTCGTCAGATATGCGGTGAAATCGGTTATTAGATCGAAATATAGCTGCGGGGGCCAAGGGCGCCTGGGGGGGGGGGGGGGGGGGGCGAGGGCCACTCCAGAGGACACAAACAGCTAGAACTTTACGAAGGAGAGAAATATTGCTTCGCCGATATTCCCCCGGTTTCGTAGTGTGATGTGATGCAGGTGGTTTTGGGTAGTCTATGTTCCCAGAACCAACGAATTCATCAGAAGCTTGGTTTTCTACGTATCACCGTGGCTGAAACCATGGTATATGTGTCAAATGCCTGATCTAAGGCCAGACACAAGGGAGAACCCAGAATGGTAACACAAGTTTGTTTTGCGGCGAAATCCACACAAAGTATAAAACAATCAAACAAACTCAACGGAGTTTGCTTCTTTATGGATGAATGGGTGATTAATAAGCTTTCTTTCGTAAAGGTTTCTTGGCTTTTTAATTAGAAAATAAGATTTTTTTTGCTGATTTCAGGTGGTTTGGGAGATTTGGCCTTGGCCCCCTTGGATCCGCCATTGGCCAGCAAACATTGAGGGAGCCAAAAGCATCTTTGGGGACCAAACTCAAAATATTGAGGCCGATGGCCACCCCAAACATATACAAATCGACACCTGTAGTCAACGCCAATTTCGAACCGACGCGACGAGGGCGGGTATCCGTCCTGAAGATCTCAAAGCTACGCTAAGTAGCTGTAAACAGTGTTTTATTGGTTTTAAGTTGAAAGCATGCTTCAGTGACACTTGTATCTACTTTACAGACCGTACAATCGTATGTTACCTACGAATTTTGATCCCACTAGGGGGCAAAATTTGGTCACTGGGGAGGGAGCTAGCAATCATTGCGGGGGCATTTGCCCCCCCCCCCCCCGCCCCCCCCCCCCCCCCCCCCCCCCCCCATTAGCATGCTATCCGAGGCCATGCAGTACAGTAAAACAAACGTCGGGTGACTTAAATATTTTGTTAAAGGCTAGTGACGCATCATTACGAGCGAGCGGTTCGCGCTCGCTCGTTCTACCGTGGTATATGGGAAAAATCTGAATATGAGCGGCCCGGCCTGACCCGGCCCGACCCGGCCTGACCCGGCCCGACCCGGCCCGTGGTAACGCTTTTGAGAAGCTAATATCTCTGCAACCGCACATTCGATTGACAAGCGGGTTTCTTTGTTGAGTAGCCCCATCCAACCTAACCTGTTTGAGACCAGTGCCGACTCATGTGAGTGACTACCACTGCGCGTGGCGCGTGGCGCGTGAGGGGTGTTGAAAAGTGTTTTCTTGTAAAAACTCTGCAACGGCTGGGCCGATTGTGTTCAAATTTTGTGTGTGGTTAGGGATCCCTCCGCCGCCACCTTCCCACAAGTCATGGGTGGGGTGCCTCTGCACGTCCGCACGTGCTCACCTTTTGTTTTATCTCAGAAACTACTTGCCCCATCGAGTTGAAATTCACCATACATTTCGTTCGCGCTCGCTCGTTCATCGCCGACTACGGCGCCTTACTGGTATATAGTATCCTAGTGCCCGCTCGTGTTGAATTAACTCAGTTTCACTGGGGGGGGGGGGCAAATTGGTTCCACTGAGGGGACAATTCCCTCCACTGGGGGGGGCAATTGTCCCCCAGTTAACATGTTATTCGAGGCCCTGCAGGACATGATGCTACTGTAGAAGCAATTTTTTTTACAGCTATGCAATTTGTTCTATCAGTTTAGACTTTTGCTTGTGTTAAGTTAGTTGAATGGACCTTTCTATTTGAAGGGTGCTTTTGACAGTGAGGAGGTGCACTTTTGAGCTCAGGGGTGCTTGAGCACCCTCAAACCCCTAATTCTCCGCCCCTGCTTGGAAGCAGCTAAAAACGGCAGAAAAAGAAGAAGAAAGGAAAACGGCAGTTTTGGCAAAATAGAGCCAAGGTCGGTTGAAGTTAACAGCAAATATTTTCTATAATGCAACATCACCGTCCACCTGGTATAAACCAAGTCATCTGGTATAAACCTCCAAAACCGTTCGCTAATTCTGCTCTAGAGCCGTTGATAGAGTTTTGGGATAAAGG
>JAXIVJ010003451.1:82500-94127 GCA_036785665.1 Chirona hameri | reverse complement strand
ATAAACAGCTTAGTAAAGGGTACTTAGAAGTGTCAGACACACGAATCATACCGATTTAATCGACAGCTTATGCGTTCTAATATCGCTCCATCCATCGAGACCTTTGACACGTGTCAAACATTTTGTACTTGACCTGACCTGTGACGTCATCGGTGACCCCGAGGTCAACAATATTATGTTTCCCTCAATAAATTTCCCAGGCTATCGAATGCCGTTGAATTTTTACATTCGGTCCAGTAGTTCCGAGAGATTAGAGGGGTGGCTAAAAATAGCCCCCCCCCCGTAAGTCGCGTTATGAAATATACCCCAGTAACTCGCGGGTTAAGGGACATATTTTCGATATTATTGCGGGAGTATTTTCTTTCAAAACTGACAAATATACATATTCCCAATTTCAAGCGGGTGTCAATAGCCTGCACAGTAAACGTGCTCCCTGCAGCATTCACAGACAGTACATTTCGCACAGAGGTGACTAGGATGAATGCGAAAAAATGCCAGCTTCACGCTGCTCGTGGTTTCTATCCATTCGTGTATGTGACCTCGCACAGCCCTGCATCCCACGGCTGCAGCTGAAGCTTGGTGGTTGTTTGGGTCACGCTCGGTACCTGCACCGCTTACTCTCCTCTCCGTAGATGCTATAAGGTCACTACAACAGCAAAGCTAGCGCGGAACTTTACGGGTCCGAGGGGTTCGTGCAGGCTGGCTTATGCAGCGATGCATGTTTCCCAACAGGGTATTTTCGGAAGCAGCTCTGGGCTTCTTGCGTACTTTTTAGAGACAAAACATAGCCAGTAGATCCCAGTGACTTGTAGACTGACGCAACATTATCGTAACCCCATTTTATTGCTCGTTTGCTCACGGTGAGCCGTACCCCAAAGCTGTGACGTTACGTCACTCCATCTCGCATTCACAGCTGATCTACCGTTCGAGGCAAAACCGTTAGGTCGCGTTTTTATGAGCTACCAGCATCGGTGATCGTCCCTCTCGGACGACGGAGTTGTGCCATTCAGTCGCTGCTGTTGGGCTGTGGAGACTCGATAATTATGCGACTGTTACGAGTAGCGAATGAGGTGACTCCGGTTGGTGCGCTTTACATATAATTACAGTCAAGTGGTTGGGAAAGATACTTATTTGTGATTGCTTAATACATCTGGAAATGACAAAAAGGGATTAAAAATGAGGATATTTCTTGTATCAAATATTGGTCTCGAAGAAGGTATTAGACAATGTCAGAGGTGAGGGTATGGACGTTCTCTCTTCCTTTGTCTCGCTTCTTTTCTTGGCCCCCCCCCCTATTTATTTTAATTATTTGGTCGTGTTCAACACTTTGTCATCCTTCAACCCTTCTCCCTTTCGCTTTCACCCCGCTTTGGATGCTATATCTGAATGCAATATCACTACACGATTGTTGCAATGCACGATTGTTGCAGAAATTATTACTGGGCGCAGGCATGACACACATAGCCTGCTCTAGCAAGCGAGGCTTTCTCCTTTCCCCAGTGCAGTACGATAATACAGACAACACAATGCCATGTGACGTAACCGACGAGACTGAGAGTAACTCGTGAACATTTAACACAATACGAGATCTGGGGCCGCTTAACTCTCCTACAGTTGGAACAGGCTCTACTCCAATGCTACGAGTATCACGGCACATTCGCGTACGTGTTTCGTGTCCTTTTGTATCTGGCGGGCTGCATCAGCTGTTGACCTTCGGCGAATGGCACTCATTTGCATGCTGGCACCGATTCACGTCTTGCACAATTAGCTCACTGCTGATGTATAGTAATCGTGCATCATTTAAATCCCCCTGAGCCGTCCCTTCTACCCTGGACCTATTCACCCGTCGTATGCTAGCTGCTCTGAGGCCAGTGTACTCTGCTGGCAATTGTTGTCTTACATTCCGCCTTGAATCCAGAAGCAGACGGTGCAGCGAACGCTGAGAGCGCAGCTGAAATATTTTCCGAAACTGAGCTATCAGATACATACGCTTAATTATGCTTGCCACATCATAGTGTGATCGCATCTGTGAAAGAAGTGGCAAATGTCAAAAACCTATCAGGTCCCCTACCTCTCTCTCTCTCTCTGTGCCCTGCCAGCTCCTGACACAGCAGCACTCGACGTGATGTCCACAGAAGAAGTGGCACCGGCGCCAGCTCGGGGTACTGGTTGGCCGTTCATGTAGACACACTCCGCTCCAGACTCACCGCCGGCAGTCCTCCAGAGTCAGCGACAGCGCCGCGGGCGCGCCGGCGGCGGCGGAGTAGCCCTCCCAGCACCCGGTCATGGGGTGAACCTGGGCCACGGTGGGGTCAAAGGTCACAGACGGCGCGGACTGCGACGCAGGTTCGACAAGGTCACGGGGCGAGAACTTGGCCCGTCAGCAGGCGGAGCGAATCGAAAGCCGGTGTGGTCTCGGAGGTCGCTGTTGTGTGTGTGTAATTGGTCGTGGGTGCTCTGCTATGAGTGGTATCGATTTTGAAGTTCGCGGTTTAGAGCTCTCGTGGAGGTTATGACATTGTTTGTTATGGAGACGGTTCGATCATGATATTGGACTTTGTGTTGGGTGGTATTGTGACAACATATTAGGAGCCCTGCAGATGTTCAGGAATCTGCACCCCAAAAAACTCTATTTTATTGAGCATTTATCTTCTTCTTCCTTTCTCTCAAGTAGCACCTAGGTGAGAAAAGTGGATCTGAGTAACACTTTTCCTTAATAATTGATGCCTCAAAACGCCATCACAACAGTGGACACTTATCGGGTTGAATGCATTTATCGCATAACTCAGGCGAGAAAGCTGTTGTTTGTTGCTTATTGTGTGTCGACGACTTTCTCACACCACAGCCGCATGGGAAACCGAGGTGACTGGCACACGCGTTGTTCATGACGACCCAGACGCTTTCACACGGACTAAATCGCTGACCCTGACGGTTGAGCGACTTCAAAGGGAGCGAAATTTACTGGCAACTGCTTCGGCTCCAGAGAAGGAACTACCGGGACATCACACTGCAGACGTCCCTCCATTCTGACGTTACGCACCATGCTGTGGAATAGAAAACGAGACTAGCTGTAGTTCGATGTAATGCAAGTCATGTGTTGATAAAACCGGATCCCAGAGATATGGATCAGTTTTCGTGGGTGTCAGACAACAGCGGGCTCCTGCCAGGTGCCGCTTGGACGGTCGATTGTTCTAGCTTGGTAGACTATTTGGACGCGTGGCCTTCATGAAGGCACACACAACATCACGAGACTCAGTGTGTCGATGACATAATCAACAATCGTGCATCAATAGACTTGCATCAACAACACCACTGATGCACCACTGTCAGATATGTATTCTAGTATACGAGGGATCAGACAACATCACGAGGCACACGTGCCAACAGAGACAGACTTACGGACAGACTCGCATGAACTACTAGTCAGCTTACGATATCGGCGTTGTGGCATACATCAGTAGGATCGAATCACGTATCGAACTGAAGACTCTTCGATCTATAATTGATCATGTTTGGTTTATTCATGACGAAGGAAACTAAACGTCAAATACAAAAGTATGATCGAACATAATTCAGTGGTGGTATCGACTTATAATTAAATATAACATCGTACCAGACGGCACATACACCACTTTTCGACAATATTTCTCACTGATTGGTATCCGATTGGGATGGGAAGACGACAGCGTGGTGCAAGAGTCGTCTGGACTGATACCAAGATGAAGATAGCTGATCTAAACTGTTGCTACATCCAAAATGTCGTCTATATTTTTCTCCACGAATACATATTTATTTCACCTGTTTCTAAAATAGACTGGCGCCTTGGTTTTGCCAAACATCCGCAATCATTGCAATGCACGTCAATGAATGCGCATTCACCAAAATGAACTGCTGAACGGATATTGCGGTTGCAGTCGAATCTAGTTCCGTAATGGTGTGAAACACCTACGTGATTTCTAGCGGCTTCCTCCTCACAATTACAGGGCCGAATAAGTGCAACGTCGCCCGTAGCGACCTACTCGACAACGCGGTACAATACCATGTATCTTTCATGGTCGCAGCAAGCAACACGAGTTCCACTAGCTACCGGGAGGAAAGGTGAAATGGTCTCCATGTCAACAGGCCATTGAGCGCAAACTCCATGCTTGCCAAATTGGCGACATCTCTGCTGGACTCCAAATTAGTACTGAGACTTGTCTTTCTGCATGCTGTGCTTTGGGGTTGTGCTCGTCGACACTTTACCAAAACAATGACCTTTGGTATATAGATGTCAATGGGCAATCACTGCATGCTCCTTTCTGCAAGCACTCACCTCGCCATGATCCTGTCGATCTGGGTCACGGATAATGCTGAATCGGAGTGGCATAGCGGCTCCCGTGCTCGGCGGAAGTCCATCACGTAGGCTGAGTGAGAGACGCAGGCGCCGTCCGCCCCGCTCTCAGAGAGAAGCAGCCATCTTCCGCACCAGCTCGGCTTTCTGCAACACAAAAGAACATGGTGAACAGAGTGCTGGAACAGGGTGATCAGAGTGCTGGAACAGGGTGATCAGAGTGCTGGAACAGGGTGAACGGAGCTACTGCAACAGAGCTAGTTGTAGTAGCTGGGAGTAAGTTGGCAGTACTCCCAGCTCTAAGTTGGGAGTACTGCCAACTTAGAGCTGGGTTAACAATGTGCCGGAATGGGGTTAGAACAGTGTGCTGGACACGGGCCTGGAACGGAATGATGTCAGGTCGGAAACATTCCTCGTTTTCAGATTCCGCCCCAGGTGAAACCAGATGCCGTACATCGAATGTCGCTCTGCTATTCAGACCTTCACAATGGAAGGAAATCTGGCTCACGTTTGTAATTAGCCTGGCTACGCTCGCCAGTCAAATGATCGTCTGAATCAAGTTTCTCCCGCGGGTTAATTGACGACCCGCTATATCCCCCGCCGAGATATCTGAGACAGATTGTTGGGTGCCAGTGACTACACAGTCGCGCTATAGTCCGTCAGCAATTGTTCAATGAACAACGATGGTTGGCAATCTCCTGTTGTCCCTGAGGAGAAATAATTGTACCCTAGCAGACGTCAGCAAAATGCGGACTATAATTCCTGTCAGTGATACGTGTGTCTTAGCTAAACTGGACGCGCACCCCTCAGCAAACTGACTGTTTACAACCTCATATTTGATTCGCCCCAGTTCACAAATAAACACCTTTTAATAAGGACACATCTAAATAAACCCTGTCATCTATCATCCTCCTGATCTGTGGGTCATGAACGAACTGTACTTACTATCTACGTACTCGTCAGCGTATATACTATCTATCTACCATTTATCTGGTTGTTGTGCCTTAAATGCTGTTCCGGCGGCTCAGACGCTTCCGGCTTGTTCCGGTGACCGGCGTCTGGCACGCGCCCGCTTCCCCACGCCCGTAGGCCGGTATTTTATACAGGCTAGCCTGTGCTCCGTCTGTCAGCCCGATGAAGTGAACACGGATCGTCCTGGGACAGCGCTCGGTGCGTCCCAGGGACATCGCTCGTAGCACGCCTGAGTCTGGTCTGGTTCGGTCTGAGTCTGGTTGGTTCGGCCTGAGTCTGGTCTGGTTCAGTCTGAGGTCTGAACTGTCGGCCTGAGTCTGGTCTGGTCGGCCTGAGTCTGGTACTGGTTTGGCCTGAGGTCTGGTCTGGTTCGGTCTGGAGTCTGGGTCTGGTCGGCCTGAGTCTGGTTCTGGTCCGGCCTGATGTCTGGTCTGGTTAGGCCTGAGTCTGTCTGGTTCGGCCTGAGACTGGTCTGGTTCGGTCTGAGCCTGATCTTGGTTTGGCCTGAGTCTGGTCTGGTTTGGCCTGAGTCTGGTCTGGGTTCGGCCTGAGTCTGGTCTGGTTCGGTCTGAGTCTGATCTGGTTTGCCTGAGTCTGGTCTGGTTTGGCTGAGTCTGGTCTGGTTCGGCTGAGTCTGGTCTGTCTGGCCTGAGTCTGTCTGGTTCGAGCCTGAGTCTGGTCTGGTCCGGCCTGAGTCTGTCCTCGTTGGCCTGAGTACTGTCTGGTTCGGCCTGAGACTGGTCTGGTTACGGGGTCGTGAGTCTGATCTGCGTTTGGGCCTGGAGTCCTGGTCTGGTTTGGCCTGAGTCTGATCTGGTTTGGCCTGAGTCTGGTTCTGGTTTGCCTGAGTCAGGTCTGGTTCGGCCTGAGTCTGGTCTGGTTTGGCCTGAGTCTGGTCTGGTTCGGCCTGAGTCTGGTCTTGGTCCCGGCCTGAGTCCTGGTCTGCGTATGGCCTGAAGTCCTGTCTGGTTCGGCCTCGAGACTGGTCTGGTTCGGTCTGAGTCTGATCTGGTTTGGCTAGAGTCTGTCTGGTTGGGCCTGAGTTCTGGTCTGGTTCAGGCCTGAGTCTGGTCCTGGTTCGGCCTGAGTCTGGAGTCTGGTTCAGGCCTGAGTCTGGACTGTGCAGCCTGGGTCTGGTCTGTTTCGGCCTCAGTCTGGTCTGGTTCGGTCTGGAAAAGCGGTCCTTCCTGTGAGTGAACGGTATCGGTGGCGGGATCGGCGGGCCGGGGTCTGAAAGACAGGGCCGCCGGGACCGGGACCGCGGACGCAGCCAGGAACGACAGCCGGGTCTGAACCGGGCCCACCGGGACCGAGGCGCCGCGGCGCAGCCAAGAACGAAGCCGGCGTCTGAACAGGGCCGCGCGGGACCGTGGCCGCGAGCGCAGCCAGGAACGAAGCCGGGCCTTTGAGCCGTCCACTTGGTCCTGTGGGCTATGCGTGCTAGTGTCGAGGGGCCGGCTCTCTGGCCAACGAAGTTATGTGTGCCCTTGTGGATCACATGCTAACATCACTTCCGAAAACGTGGGGCGATCGCGAGGAGCTGTTCTCACAAGTCCAGTGAAGTAATCACATTACCTTCTAATTCCGAGAATTCGGCGTTACTTCTGGCAATCTAGTGATGTATTTACAATCTGCCTGTTAAATCTGGCAATCTAATGATATGCTTGATAATCCCGGCGTCACATCTGGGAATATGGATACCTGGCCATATGCTGATCTGATAGCTGACGATCTGGCGTCTCTGACTCGTTGATATCGTATCCATTATCCAACTATACATGACTGGTAGCAGCATCTCGGCACAGGCCCAGGACCGCACCAGAAGGGACCGGCCTTTCTCTTGTCCCAGCGACGATAGTTCCACCAGCTGCCTCTGCCGATAGTTCCACCAGCTGCCTCTGCCGTCTGCCGTCTGCGAGGACAGGACAGAGACGAGGACAGAGCTCGCCGACTCTCCAGAGGCTGCCATCTCACGCAGCTGCCGTCTGCCGTCTGCGAGGGCAGGACAGGGACGAGACAGAGCTCCCCGAACTGATCCAGAAGCTGCCATCCACACAGCTGGTGGTCGATCATGACAGTAGATAGCGAAGTAGAGCTCTCCGTCTGCCGCCGCTGAGAGCACCTGTATCAGTTAAATGTCAAACTCTCGTCTTTGACCAGTAATTTGTGTCAGGCTTTTTAAATCACAAAAATAACACTATGTATCGATTACTAAGAAGATGCTGCTGAATAAATCTCCTCATCAACGCCGACTCAGCGGAATATTGTATGTGTTTCATGCTGGATCATTCTCCAAAGACAGGTCTTCCCCCTTTGCCCAGAGAGGAACTCCGCAAATCACGGTGCTTCCCCGTAGTTTGTTAATACTAAATGGTGAGACAGTACGCATTCACACTGGGTGACTGCTGTGCCAGGGGTGGAGGGGCTGGTCTTCAACCTTGCCGCAAGGATATACGAATCATCGCAGGGGCGTGTTGGTGCACCGCCCTTTGTTATGGATCATCCTCGCCTAAGATATGCTGGAGCCGGACCTTGGGTGCAAATTGATGAATGCATGGAAACGGGACAGACGGACAGACGGAGCAGACGACAGACGGTACAGACGGACAGACGAAGACGGACAGACGGGACAGAAACGGACAGACGGACAGACGGACAGGACGGACAGACTCGAAGACCCACAGACCGGACAGACCGGACAGACCGGACAGACCGGACAGACCGGACAGAACCGGACAGACCGGACAGACCGGACAGACCGGACAGACCGGACAGACCGGACAGACCGGAACAGACCGGACAGACCGGGACAAGACCCTCCACCGAGGTGGTATCAGGCCGCATCCCGCAGTGGTTTGTTTTCGGCTCCTGGTGCGCCACTTTCGTCTGGCTCCTCGCGCCTCATCACCACAGCCAGTACACAATCGACTGAGTTTTTACAATGGTGCCGCGCCCGCACCCGATTAGTTGGTGGAGTCTGGGTTGGCAGATAACACTTGTCCCAGAGCATCCGATCTTAAGCTCTAAGTTGGAACTGTAGCGGCATGTGGGGGGAGGGATGATAAATATATGTCGAGTGTTTGTTTGCCTGTTGTGAATGTGTTACATGCCATTTGATAGGATGCTGTTTATAATTATTTTAATCCGATTCTTCTTAACGGAGGAAAAACTGTTTAATAGAAAGCCGGTGATTGTCCCACATGTTGTCTATAAAACTGGACACCCTGTCGTCACGGTTGTTATGGAATGCGCTGTTATTAGCGTCAGATTGAGTAACATTCCTAAACCACACCCTCAGAGCATTCCTGCGTAACAACGCACGACGAACCGTTTCCAAGGACGTAAAGTTGCGGAATCACGCAGAGCATTGTAAACTGTAATGCTCACTAAATTATGAAGGTTCGAGAGCCAGTTACATTTAGCCGTTTTTCACGAAGGATTATTGCGCTGAAGAAGAAAAAATCCTGAAAGATTCTGAAAGTTTTGATAAAACTACACAACTTTTAACATGCGATTTTTGTCTAGAAATGTCCCTCATAATTTTGTAATATGTGGTAAGAATAAAATATGTTGACAAAATTGCGGTTTGGTGGTAATAAGCTAGCATACCGTATTGATAGAATCTTCCCTGAAACTTCCTGAAGTTTCAGGAAGATTATATCAATACTTATCTTGCTTACTACCACCAAACCGCAATTTTGTCAACTATTTCTATTCTTACCAACATTTAACAAACTATGAGGGACATTTCTAGACAAAAAATCGCATGTAAAAGTTATGTAGTTTTTTCAAACCTTTCAGAATCTTTCAGAAACTTTTCAGCGCAATAATCCTTCGTGAAAACCGGCTATTATGACAAAATGTTCAATTTTGAGTTTTGTGTAAGGTAGAAAAAGAGTAAAAGAATATATGGAAAGATAAATATATCGTTGGGGTGTTAATTGATCCTGAGGAGTCGGCGCGTCCTAAAACTCCAATAAATAAACAAACAATACATATATCGTTAAGGAAAATAACTTTTCCTTCATAAAGGTACCTGATTCTTCTTATTAAATCCTTGAATTTACACCGCGTATTAGTATCTTCCTAACAAGTGAAGCAAGGTAGCAATGACACAATCCACATATCATAAGCAACATCCATTAATGCACCGACGAAACACCTCGTCGGAACAATGGACTCTAGTAAAGTGAAAATCACCATCTTCATCACCAAACCCACGTCCGATAGAAACTAATCAGCGGCCGCTGAAGGTGGCAGATGCAGTCTCGATGCACTCATGTGGGGAGACCATAGTGGCCAGTAAACTGTGCTGTTGCGCGGTCATCCACCGGTCCAGCTGCCCGGCCAGGAGCTGAACGCTGCCTGCTGGCAGGCAGCGGGAGCGGTGGGGACTGTGTGGTGACGGCAGCGGGCAGTGGGCGCTGGGGCGGCAGCGGAGTGCGGTGGGGGTCGCGGCTGCCTTGCTGTCGGCAGCGGGCGGTGGGAGCTGAGTGGAGACGGCAGCGGGCAGTGGGCGCTGGCGGCAGCGGGCGGGTGCGCTGCCTGCTGTGCGGCAGCGGGCGTGTGTGGAGCTGAGTGGTGACGGCAGCGGGCAGTGGGCGCTGGCGCGCAGGCGAGCGGTGGGCGCTGTCCTGCTGGCGGCAGCGGGCGGTGGGAGCTGAGTGTGTGACGACCAGCGGGCAGTGGCGCTGGCGGCAGCGAGGCGGGGTTGCGCTGCCAGCTGGAGGCAGCGGGCGGTGGGAGCGTGATGGTGACGGCATGCGGGCGGTGGGCGCTGCCTGCTGCGGCAGCGGGCGGTGGGCGCTGGAGTGGCTCTGCGGCAGCGGGCGGTGGGGGCCGGCTGAGTGGTTGAGGGGAGGCGGGGAGATAGGCAGTGGTTGGCGATGATGAATTAGAGGAGGCGGATCAGTCTGGGACGGGTGGAGAGCGGAGGTGGAGAGTAGGCAGCCGTGGTCACGGCCTCAGATGTACATACATCACTTCATTCCGGCTGGCCGCTCAAAGGTGGCAATGTCTGCATATGATATGCTATCATCGCAATTATTTTGTCAGTCCCCCTTCGCTACGTCGCTTATTGAGACTACCTGCCGTTTTGCTGCGCTTGGGCTTCTATCTTCTTTCCTTTGAGCCTTGTTTTCCGCAACTGCAATTTACTAAATGCCAGCGGTCTGATGTGCCAGGACAGCGCCATCGAGTGTGACAGATGATGCCGACCAGAAGCATGCAGAGCACGTTTTGTCAACTCTTGTATCTTTATCATGCTTGGTTCGTGTCAAACTAAAATCCATAAAGCTTTACACCTTTTCTAGTAACGCTTGATAAATCAAGAAAGCGAGAAATAATGTAATCGAACTCCAAGTGCGATGACCCCAATACCATCCCTCTGCTCGCAGCAAGACGTAATGTCGATTTACTGCACCCCGATGCTCGCTTTACGCCGGAGAGAGAGTGGGCCAGAGAGACGGAGAAACCCCAACTCAGCAGCCCACGGCTCTGGCCGGCACAATGGACGTCCTGGCAGCAGCTGGCGCATTCATCTGTGCGCCCGCGGGAGCCGATGACTGCTGCTCTCCGTCTCAGGTGCCAGCAGGACTCCCGCCAGGGGAAACTTGTTCACCTACTCATTGGATTGATCCGCGTTTGGCTGCGACATCAACGGCGGTATCAACCACAAAACAGGCGGTATCAACCAACAAAACAGGCGGTATCAACCACCAAAACAGGCGGTATCTAACCACAAAACAGGCGGAATCAACCACAAAACAGGCGGTATCAACCATAAAACAGGCGGTATCAACCACAAAACAGGCGGTATCAACCACAAAACAGGCGGTATCAACCACAAAACAGGCGGTATCAACCACAAAACAGGCGGTATCAACCATAAAACAGGCGGTATCAACCACAAAACAGGCGGTACTCAACCACAAAACAGCGGTATCAACCATAAACACAGGCGGTATCAACCCACAAAACAGGCGGTATCAACCACAAAACAGGGCGGTATCAACCACAAAACAGGCGTATCAACCACAAAAACAGGCGGTAATCAACCACAAAACAGGCGGATATCAACCATAAAAACAGGCGGTATCACACAAACAAAACAGGCGGTATCAACCACAAAACAGGCGGTATCAACCACAAAACAGGCGGTATCAACCATAAAACAGGCGGTATCAACCATAAAACAGGCGGTATCAACCACAAAACACTGCCCCTGGCGCTGGTGTGGGGCGTGTCCGTTTGTAAGATCTCCATAGGGTATGCTACTACCACAAATAGTTTGCCCTTTCCCGCTCGCTTCTTCAGACAGATTGCT
>JAXIVJ010003451.1:0-80000 GCA_036785665.1 Chirona hameri | reverse complement strand
TTTTTTGTTAACAGACCGTATGGACAAAAATTTGCGCCAGGGTTGAAATTGAATGCACAAAAATTTGAATTCCGACTCGGCCATTCCTTAAGAGATTATCGCCACAAAACGGAGTCTCACGTGGTCTGAAATCCATAGTAGTACATGGAAAGTTTACTTGTCCAGAACAACCACAGCCTGCACTCTGCAGCTATGAACATAGACAACCTTGACATTGCGTAGAGTACATCTTTGTTTATTGTTATTAATTTAACTGCAACGCGTTGCAAACGCAATATTATTGCTTCCTAGTCCATACTATGCATCTCTATCACGCATCACCAAAACCTCACTCCCTTTATCTTACCCGGCCCCATATCGTGGCATACCTATATCAAAGCTAACTTAAAGCTAACTTTTCCAAATTTAATTGACCAACTCTTTGTTGTAGCACAACCTAGTAGAATTACTCGAACTATAAAACATTTTGAGGAAACATTTACTTATAAAGTATATAAAACACAGACTACTTCTTGGGCTGGACCGAGACTGTGGAACAGAGTTATGGGACCTATGTTCCCAATGGTACAGGCAGTTCCTTCTTCAAAATACACAATTAAAAAGGTATCCAAGGATTACTTTCTTAGTCAGTACTAAGAAAACTGGTATCATTATTCATATTTGTATTATACAGTGATGACATGCATTTGACTGCATGATTTGAGGATTGCAATATAATTAGTAAAGTAACAGTAAGCTAGACAAATGTATATGTCTCATCATATAACCTTTCACTATTAAAAAATAAATTGCATATACTATATAGTATGAAATGCATTTAGATACCTAGTATCTATTGGTTAATACAAAAATATATGTTTTATATGTCCAACCACCCTCCTGGGACTGGCTTCTTTGGGCTGCCCAACAACAAGCTTTGCTTAGTTGGGCAGCCTGTTTGGAGCTCAGTCCATGACCAAGCCGAATTTTTTTACCAGCTAGGATTGCAAACCCTTTGTATGACCGATCCCTTTCCTAATACTAACACCTTGTATGGAAGTGTGAATGAATAACTGGTCCTGGGAAGTAGGGGGCAGTCATTAACTGAATTCAGTTATGACTACTTTGCCATCTCGTATAATACTCTGTACAAACTAACTGCATGCTTTTTCTCCCTCTGTTTTGGCTTATTTACGTTTCTTTCCATCTCTTAGCTGGGAGTGCCGCGACTTGTTATATTCTGTTTTCTGGCGTTAACGTAAGGTTCTGTGTGTCGTTGGGATAGAGGGAGGGGGCACTCCTGGTCACTGTTATTGGGTGGCGGCATAGAAGAAGAAAAAAACGTGGCCTACCTATATCACTCTTCCCCAGCATAACCCTCGTCAGGCTCAATCCCTTGCTACTGTGCGCCCCCCCCCCCCCCAAAGCATCTGTGCATACCCAGTATGCCTCGAACCAACCTACCGAACTTCACCTGGCCCAATTTAGCGTACCCCAGATGTATACCTCATTCGTTCCTACTCACAGTAGACCACACAAGACATAACCACAGCCCTGCAGAAGACCAACAGAGTCAGAAGATTAACTTTGTCTTCACATTGCACGGATGGGGGAAGCAGAAGATTAACTTTGTCTTTACACTGCACGGATGGGGGAAATATAAGATTAACTTTGTCTTTACACTGCACGGATGGGGGAAATATAAGATTAACTTCGTCTTTACACTGCCCGGATGGGGGAAATAGGAGATTAACTTTGTCTTTACACTGCACGGATGGGGGAAATAGAAGATTAACTTTGTCTTCACACTGCACGGATGGGGGAAATATAAGATTAACTTTGTCTTCACACTGCACGGATGGGGGAAATAGAAGATTAACTTTGTCTTTACACTGCACGGATGGGGGAAATAGAAGATTGACTTTGTCTTCACACTGCACGGATGGGGGAAGCAGAAGATTAACTTTGTCTTTACACCGCACGGATGGGGGAAATAGAAGATTAACTTTGTATTCACACTGCACGGATGGGGAAATAGAAGATTAACTTTGTCTTCACACTGCACGGATGGGGGAAATAGAAGATTGACTTTGTCTTCACACTGCACGGATGGGGGAAATAGAAGATTAACTTTGTCTTTACACTGCACGGATGGGGGAAATGGTAATAGCTGTCCAGTGTCCTGCTCGAGGCCAGAACGGCACGTGCACATGCAGCCAGGTCACGAGTTGTTGTGAAATATGGACTCTCAGGAGGGAGAAATAATGACCCTTCACACTGGAGGAGCGAGGATGAAGATGATTGACGTGGCTGGGGCCTGGGAGTCAGTGTTGTGGGCATAGGAAACCACTCACACACACTTAAACCATATTTAGATAATCCATGGAGTCAGTCGGTACTCGGTTTGCCCTTTTTGCTTCAAGCAAAGTAGTTGTGTATTTGTAGAACATGCAAAACTCGCTGCAACCTATCTCTTTGGCTTGATGAGTTGCTTTCATAGCGACCAAGATAGCGACCACTTCACCAACTATAAAATTCGTCTCGAAATGGTTCCACTAAATAAGTCGAGCATCTTAACCATTTACCAACCCTCACACAACATTGAGGCGGGTATCTTTCAGCCAGCATGTGTAGTGTATCACATTAGTCTTAACCTGTCCGAACAAGTCTGTTGAAGGGAAGGGTTGTTTCGATTTGTGGCCAGGTTCTAAATACACCATTCAATGCGGCTATGTTTGGAATGGGTGACAGAGTCCACTTGTGGGCAGAAAACATCGGTGGGCGGGGAGGACCGTGGTCGGTCATTACAATCCGTCAGACTTTCGACTTTTAATTACACGCCAGTGGCTACAATTACCTGACCAGATGGTGAGGATCCACACAACAACACCTATAAAAACTAGGCCTCAATACAACAACAAAAATGCATACAAATTTATCACAGGCCATAAATGCTACTTCTATTCATTACCTACGAAAGCGGCAGCATGAACAGCATTCTCCGGGTGGGCCTGGGATAAACTGGGAGTGGCTGGGCGTGAGAGCTGACCGTGGAGGTCGGCACGTTAGCCGGGAGTGGGTCACCGGCCCACATTACCGCTAATTACCACACGAAATATCCGCGCCCATCAAAAACCCGCCGTCCCGGTCCATCAAAAGCTCGCCGTCCCGGCCCATCAAAAGCCCGCCGTCCGTCGCGCCGCCGTCCCGCCCGGCGTTTCGGCTGAATGGAGGCAGACCACGAGCCCTGCACGGCACAGCGTTAAGGCTGAAACACAGTCCTCGCGCAGCTGTGCTAAGTGGATGCGGGCGCCTGTTCAAATGCATTGAACGGAGGGTGCAACAACTGCACGATGCGCACGTTGCGGGAAGAAAACTCGACTGCGAAAATTTACCCATGTATTTCGAATGCGCCCGCAGGCGCCCGCATCCACTTCGCGCAGCTGCGCGAAGATTGTGTTTCAGCCATAAGGCGGCCGTCTCGGATATTATGCCTTTATGCTGAACTGCTGTCGCCTTTACGCTGCTCTTCCCGTAACGGCGACAGCTACGCTCCGGACTATAGTCTCAGTTAGAGCTACGGTGCTGTGCCACACTGCAGTCTCTGTGTTACGCTGCTATGCTTTGCTGCAGTCTCCTATACGCTGCTATGCTTTGCTGCAGTCTCCTATACGCTGCTATGCTTTGCTGCAGTCTCCTATACGCTGCTATGCTTTGCTGCAGTCTCCTTTTCGCTGCTATGCTTTGCTGCAGTCTCCTATACGCTGCTATGCTTTACTGCAGTCTCCTATACGCTGCTATGCTTTGATGCAGTCTCCTATACGCTGCTATGCTTTGCTGCAGTCTCCTATACGCTGCTATGCTTTGCTGCAGTCTCCTTTTCGCTGCTATGCTTTACTGCAGTCTCCTTTTCGCTGCTATGCTTTGCTGCAGTCTCCTATACGCTGCTATGCTTTGATGCAGTCTCCTATACGCTGCTATGCTTTGCTGCAGTCTCCTATACGCTGCTATGCTTTACTGCAGTCTCCTATACGCTGCTATGCTTTGCTGCAGTCTCCTATACGCTGCTATGCTTTACTGCAGTCTCCTATACGCTGCTATGCTTTGCTGCAGTCTCCTATACGCTGCTATGCTTTGCTGCAGTCTCCTATACGCTGCTATGCTTTGCTGCAGTCTCCTATACGCTGCTATGCTTTACTGCAGTCTCCTTTTCGCTGCTATGCTTTACTGCAGTCTCCTATACGCTGCTATGCTTTGCTGCAGTCTCCTATACGCTGCTATGCTTTACTGCAGTCTCCTTTTCGCTGCTATGCTTTGCTGCAGTCTCCTATACGCTGCTATGCTTTGCTGCAGTCTCCTATACGCTGCTATGCTTTGCTGCAGTCTCCTTTTCGCTGCTATTCTTTGCTGCAGTCTCCTTTTCGCTGCTATGCTTTGCTGCAGTCTCCTATACGCTGCTATGCTTTGCTGCAGTCTCCTATACGCTGCTATGCTTTACTGCAGTCTCCTATACGCTGCTATGCTTTACTGCAGTCTCCTATACGCTGCTATGCTTTGCTGCAGTCTCCTATACGCTGCTATGCTTTGCTGCAGTCTCCTTTTCGCTGCTATGCTTTACTGCAGTCTCCTTTTCGCTGCTATGCTTTGCTGCAGTCTCCTATACGCTGCTATGCTTTGATGCAGTCTCCTATACGCTGCTATGCTTTGCTGCAGTCTCCTATACGCTGCTATGCTTTGCTGCAGTCTCCTATACGCTGCTATGCTTTGCTGCAGTCTCATATGCGCTGCTATGCTTTGATGCAGTCTCCTATTCGCTGCTATGCTAATTGCAGTCTGTATTCAGCCGGAATGCAGATTGCAATGCAGGTCTCGTGTCTGTCGTTTTCCTTTACACGGTGTCTAATGCAGCACATTTGTACTTTGATTAAATTTATGCTTATGAGGAAAACGTGTACCTTAACTGACTGAATAGATGTATGTACTTTCATTTAGATAAGGAAAAACTGTCGCTTGTAGCAGTTTGATTGTTCTATGAATTTAACAAAGTTGACTGAAGAAACACTCACAGAACTAGACGTGACAAGTGAGATAAAGAGGCGTAGTTTGGCGTAGCATATATCTGACCTGTTCGGCGTGCTCCAGCGGCCCGGGTGCGGTCGTCTGCGTCCTCAGCTGGGCGTACTGAAATCCGTTCTGGGTGGCCAGCCACCGAAGCAGCAGCGTGATCACTTCACTGCCCGTGTGGGGGACGCTGTTAAACACCAGTAGACGTCTGTTGGGCGGTGGCTCCGTGTCCTCATCCTCCTCACCCGCCTCATCCTCCTCATCCTCAAAAGCGTCCTCGTCTCCCTCGTCATCGAAACCTTCCACTAGGTTGTCCTCAAAGTCGGCCTCACTTTGGGCACCCGTTGCATCTCCGTTCTCCCCCGCGCCTGTCGCGTCCCCGCTGACCACGTCTGACTCGTATCCCACTGTATCCTCACTGTCTGCTCCCAGTCCCACACTACTCACCACGCGCGCTCTATATCCCTCGCTGCTGAACTCACGCACACCCGCCGCCGTTCGGTACGCCGCCCGCGCGCGCTCCGAAGTGCGGTACGTCTCGTAGTCGACCGGCAGCGTGGACGGGCCGGGCCGGAGATCCTCCTCAGGATTCACGTCGCTCAGCCATACTGAATACATCACCCAGAGGAGCGCGCCGTACGAGAGGATCACGACGAACGCGGCGGCGCACCGCTGCACTGTCAGCACGTGCAGTGCCGCCATCGTCGCGCTGGGCCGCCGCCGCAGCTCGGCCACGCGGCCCATCGCCCCGTCGGCGCCGACAGAGGCCGTCGGTGGCAACGTCAGGGTGGTGGGTGTCGGCAGCGGCGACGGAGCGTCCCGCGCCGTGGCAGGGACAGGAGAGGAGTGGCGGCGGACCGTGGCAGACCGTGGCCGGCCGGCGCTCAGGCAGAGCAGGCAGATTTGAATCTCGCTCCCTCCCTCCGTCAGCTGAGGTGGCGGCGGCAGTAACGGCAGCGGCGACGGCGCCGGACAGAAAAGGCTCTCCGTAGCAGAGGTGCTCCCGCCAAATGGGTCAGACGCGCGCGAGCCGTCCGCTCAAGGGCGCAGCCAGCGAAAGTGTGAGCGGTGTGTCCGCATCGGCGGCGCGCGGCGGGCGCACGCTGCACCGACCAGCGCCCCAGGCAGGAAGTGGCGACCGTCCGCCGTCCGCCGTCCCTTCGCTCCTCCGCCCCGCCCGCCCCCGCCGTCCACCGCCCGCCGCCCACCGTCCACCGCCCGCCGCCCGTCGCCCGCCGCCCACCGCCCACCGCCCACCGCCCACCGCCCACCGCCCGCCGCCCGCCGCCCGCCGCCCGCCGCCCACCGACCGCCGGTAACTGCCGCCCTGCTGCAGCGCGGTCTCAGAGGAGCTCGCACGGCGACAGGAAGAGGGGAGGCTGTCTGTCACGGGCGGTGACTCGTGATTTATAGATGGGTCGATCGTGGGAGGTGGTGCGACTTCCGTGAGTTAACTACGGTCCGGGAGGTTATCACGCGTTGGCAGAACGCAATTTGTAGTCGGGATGATGAGTTTAATAAGGCTGTGTGACCATGACAGGTTGCTGGGGGGGGGGGGGGGGGGGGGGGTCTAGCAGTCCATGAGTGCGAATGTCACAAGTTTCTTATGGGATTCTATCAGTCCACGCTGCGAATTAAGCGTGTAATCATCACCGGAAAGTCACGTCGTACCCGAGCTCTAAACGGCGTCCCGTGTAAAGTCTTCGCGAGTGTTATTGCGTACATCCCTCTCCATGGAAATTCCCACTAGTAATGGTTGCGGAATGCGACATTCTCAGTCGCTTCTGCTACATGAACTGAAAGTATGCTGCAGGAGACTCCCGGTACTGTGCTCAGCACAATCGGATGAGAAGCGTTGTTACGCAATCGCAGTTTTCGACTCGCTACCCCGAGCCTCATGAAACATGCATGAGACCATGTGTTTGTCAAGCTCGGAAGACCCTGTTACTTTATGCCTGGCTACCCAGGGTAATTCTCTTCACTCATTCTGTGAGACGTTCAAGGTGCTGTTTTACGCGTTTTGACTACAAAGAATGAATACATTAGCATTGAAAGCCACTCCCGGTCCAAGAGCGTTTAATAGACCTGTCGTTAAGCGAAGGCTATTCTGGGTGGTACCAGTTGAATGATGCATACAAAGTGTGCCTCTTGGTCATTTTTAAACAAAAAGGGACCTTTGATGAATATCTATTAGCTGTACAGTGCACATCAAATATACATACCGGCCATTTAAGCGTGCATACGCATAGCTAAACAGCGGCTGTTTGCTGAATGCCACGGCCTTAAGTGTTTCTTATTTATATTCAAATCCATGGCACTCTAGCCTGTCCACGCCACTTTCAGTTTCACTCGGGATTTCCATCCAACCACTCATAAGCTGGATGCCTGTTGAATTCAGGGGTTACGGTTAAGGAGTGTGCATACCCACACGGGTAAGAAAGTGAGATGGCTATGCTCTGTCGCATCTCATTGGTAGGGCGTCCAGCGTGCCCGGTAACATGTTACCGGACATCGTGCTTGGTAGAGACAAATCGCTTCCATTCCCAACACAACACAGTGCCCATTTGAATGCCTATAATTAGGTGGCGGGGCGATGAGATCGGAAAGGTTTACAAATCACTACACAAAATGCGTCACGCTTTTATTTTATCAGACCGATTGTGTGCAAATAGCTTATTGGGAAATGTTCTGAAATAAGATATCACTATATCACAAACTATATGCGCAACGACCCTTTCAGGCAGATCTCTCATTCAGGAGTCACACATTGTCACACTGAAATAGGATATCACTATATCACAAACTATATGCGCAACGACCCTTTCAGGCAGATCTCTCATTCAGGAGACACACATTGTCACACTGAAATAGGATATCACTATATCACAAACTATATGCGCAACGACCCTTTCAGGCAGATCTCTCATTCAGGAGTCACACATTGGTTGGACGGGAGATGTTTTTTTTCGGTCGCTCTAAAGTTTGGCCCATATAGCAAATAGGCTCACCAACCACACAAAAGCAGCATATTGAGAAGCTGCCCCTCGGCAGATAAAATGGTCCAAAAGGATCACTGAATGTCTAACCTCTTGTAAAACCTTGGACAGATATCGTCCTTGCTCGTAGGGCAGAGAGCACCGCGACCACAGTTATTCAGGGCACATCACCACGCTACAAAAAAAAAGCTCCATGGATGATACATTTCAGTCCTTGGGACGGATCGACATGAGGACAGCTCGGGTATCTTACCTTGATATCAAGGTGGGATTCTCCCCCCCCCCTCCGGAGGCGACTGGCCGAACGCACCAGGCGGACGTTTTCATAGTCATCCGCGTCTTCGTTCGCTTTTTTATTCGCATTTTCTTTGTCGAGCGTTTGGCTGATGGTAGTCGACTGATGTAACCGGAAGAGGAGCCATATGGCGCACGTTGCACATGCATCTAGAATCGTGCCATAATTTGTGCCACAATTTGGTCTTAGTTCCCAAAGTACACAACGGGAGACTGACAGCGGCCCATTTATGGACTATTAACACGCTGTCGTTCTGTCGATAAGCGTGTTATGATGTGATCCAGCGGTGGTAAGGATGACGAAATGGAATTTCTTGGGAAAGAAAACAGAAGCCGACCTGTTCAATTGTCTCGCTTAAAACACGTTTTGTGCGTTTTGTTGCCGTACTGAATATGAATAGCCTGTCATTCAGACGGTTTATTCACACGAGCACAATGGTCAGTGAATAAGATTAGAAAGCTGTTATCGGCTACGACCCAACAAACGCTGTGAATGATTATGCAACACATGACATGGTGAACTTGCTCCATTTAGTTGGGCCGTCATCAGATATTTAGGGGAGCTCTGTGTGACTCGGCAGAGTGATAGGGATTGAGTCGGGTACAATTGAAGCAGTGCTCGCCACGGGCCCACTAACCTCCAGCCCAGCCCGGCCCAGGCCCATGAATACCAAGCCCAGGCCCGGACCAGGCCCGGTCAAATTCATAATATTGAGGCCCAGGCCCGGTTCGGCCCGTTCAGATTAAGCATATCATTATTTTCATAAAATTTGCAATAATTATCCTAGCATATTTACTTGTATACTATAAATGTGAAACAATGAACCAACTATGCTAACAAAAAAAGAACACAGCAACAGTGTGTTGCTGTGTAAGTGAACTGCTGGCTAAAATATTTTTGAGCTCTGACTTGAGCTGGTGCGACGCGCGCATTACTTCAAAATTGTCAGGCCCAGGCTCATCCAGAGCCCAGTGCTGTATTTAAAGTTGAGGCCCGGCCCAGGCCCATGTCCCATAGGGCCAGCCCGGCCCATGGCGAACTCTGAATTGAAGCCATTAGCCGCATGCCAAACCGAAGACATTCCGCAATTCGCATGCCATTCCTAAGAGCCGAAATTCGGTGAGCTGCATTCTTGGTGCCAGGCACTGTGGCTGTTGCGATAACATCCAACACAAATTATTCCCAGATGAAAATGTCTTGTTTACACCGTTATTACGGACATCACAAAGTCTGCAGTGCGGCAAAAGTCGCAGACTACCCGCCCTCATTTAACTAAAGCGTCTACCGATAGGCTACGCAGGCGCATAACATACGTATGCAGTTTTTTTCTCACGCATATGCAGGCGTTAGCAAAGCAAAACAAAAACGCGTTCGATGTGAATCCAACAACATTGTTATCTGTTACATACCATAAGTTCTTCAATACTGACGGGCAAGCATATCAGTTTTTAATCCGGAGTTCTTATCCGAACCGGGTTATGCAATACCACCCTGCTTCGCTGCCCTGGTGAGTGGTGGTACCGCGCCCTAGCAGAGGGCACGCCGTCAGCAGACACTGCAGCCGACTCCGGCTCGGCGACCGACTCGGCAGCAGAAAGCAGGCACAGGAATCAAGACGGGTGACCCACAATCGGAATGGTCTCCGCCCATCCTGCATCGGACCAGTGGGACCTGTGAGTGCAGCTGCGAGGCCGTGTCATAGCGTAGTTGGACGTCAGTACTAGCCCTGCTGCGAGCGCCGCGCGGAGGAGAGTTTTATGAAAAAGACTCGCCGTCAGATTCGCATCTTTGTTCACGTGCAATATATTCGCGTGTTAACTTGTTAAAATAGTGCTTTCGAGTATGTTCTTGAAACCAGCTACAAAGGTGTCAGGATTGAGGAAATGGTTTCGTAACCAATGCATGTTTTCAGCTTCCCTCAAAATACAAGGTTGAGAATCACGCTGACCTAACTAATAACGAGGTTAATGCAGATTGCATGCTGCTTCATCGCAGGTATTTACAGGTCAGTATACTGATTAGAGCTGCTTTCGGCTCTAGCTCAGTCAATGAACGAAATTCATATTATTGCTCCTCTATATTATTAGTGAGATTGCTCAGTGGGTGACCTCTTTAGGACGGAGTTAAATTTAGCACAAAAGCTTTAAGCCCACTAATATTTGTCGTCAACTACAGGCACGATGATAACACATACGTTTTGAAGGGACTATCCCACCTTAACATTATATTTGAGTTGAGATAGTCATTTTTATGGCTAGGCATTGAAATTAAGTATGGTAGCAGTTCAAACAACCACAATGATCTAATAAAAAAGATATTCGAGTTTGATTTTGACATCTGTAAAAAATAAGGCCCATGTGTATTCGAATAGGGCCTCTAAACCGACAGCGTAGTCTCTTTACCCAACTGGTAATGATAGTTGACTTGTTTTAAGGTCAGCCTTGAAATATTTTCGTCTTTCATTTCTCGATCCCGGGTGGCTCGCAATCTAAGCCAATCTAGACACCGGGTGGTTCGCTTTTTCTGCGCAATAGATGTCGACAAAAAAAATGTGCTATATATTTGGCAGCACAAAGGATTTCCCTGTTATTAAAAAAAATGACGTCACCAACCCAACTTTCCGGTTAAAACTAAAAGTTGAATATCTTCAAAGATAAACTTTTTTTCGGAAAAAAAGTTCACGAACATGTTCAGCTGGCCTCGCCTGACATGTAGACATACAATTATATGTGATTCGACAACTTTTTCAAAGGTGGGACAGTCCCTTTAATTCGCATCGTCTGCATGTGATCACTTTTGAATGGGATTGACGTTTGAAAATGCAACACCTACTTCTCGCAGGAGCTATCATTCAGCTGTGGAATAACGGAGAAAATTAGGCCGACTGAATTGAACGAGACCGGTCTCCATTGAACGTGATGATGTGAGAGAGGTAGAGGGACTATCTCCGGCTTCATCTGTGCCGGAAGTGTTGTAGCGATGTTCTATAATCGTTTCGAAGAAACTAGGCATGCAAGCGTGTATAGGCCTGTTGTATTGGTATATTTATAACTCAGTGAACGTTAGTGATGGCGCTACCAAATAAATATATTAGTAAAAAGTGCAAATAAATAACAGAAAAACGTAAACGAGAACATTTGCATTACATAATCTTCACAACATACCTAATTGCGAAACATGTTCGCAGCACAAGTACCTACTCTATGTTACATTTAATTACATAAACGTCGCAATGAAAACCGCACATTTGTGTCGGATTTGTGTGCCACAAGCCATGTTAGTGCGCAATACTCGACACGTCACCGCTTAACTACCAGGCACCATCTCCCTTCCCGCCTCCTCATAAATAGCATCACTACCGGTACCGCCACGTTAACGCTATCGCCTCGCAAGCGTCTCACGAGCAACCATTCACCTAGTCGTATCGCCTCCCGTTTCCGCACACACAAGCTGACGTCACTGGTCCGGACTGGCTCGACCAATCGCCGGGCGAGGACCAGTCACCTGCGTAGGCGCACGATGCAGCAGCCGATTTGGACGTTGCTCGAATTGCGCACCACGATGGCGTTGCCAATGGTGTCATCCAGGTTATCGAGCCGGTCTTGCGGTATGGACCAGTCCTCGATCTCCGACTCGTCGTCACTTGGGGGGAGAGGGGGGGGGGTACAGAGGTCACATGACAGTCAGTGGGCACGACTTCTGGAGGAAATTCACTCACTACAGATGTTCGACGTTGGGATATGTCGCGTGACAAATCAAACTGCAAGAAGCGAATTGTATTATTTGGCATGTGGAGTACCTAATACCTAATTTACTTTGACATCGCAGCACATCCAATTTGCCTCATCAACAAACAGCAACTCTGCAGTACATACAGACATATGATTATTTTATTATCACTAAAGCACAAAAGGTACTACGTCTAGTATTTGAAAATATGTATGCAGGGGACATGGATACATAAATTGGTTGACGCTTCAGCCTCGCGGAACCTAGAGTGTTCACAATTATAAACTAAAGGAAACGCATAAACAAACTAAATTATCGTGTTTAGGAACAATGTAAGAACCTAAATAACTCGAATAACCTAGGACATCCTAGATCCAATGTTTCATCTACATCGATGTATTCGTGGGCGATCTAACTGGTCTGACACCGCCACTTTCCCACTTTATCGCGCTCATCTCTAATAAATGCACGATCACTTATTTTAATAATACTTGCGCTACGAAGGTGTTGTGTATCTGTTTGTGTTACTTTAAGTAATGTCAAACTTAAAAATAAAAATTTGCACACTGCATAAGTCAACTGAAGTTCAAGTCGAAAAGTTTAAGTCGAAGTAAACATCTTATTAGTCGTGTTTACGAAGGATTATTGTGCGAAACTTTTTAAAAATGCTTAAAATGTTTTGACAAGTTTCGACGATCCATTCCTTAACTACACAACTTTTACATGCGATTTTTCGCTAGAAATGTCTCCGTAATTTTGTAATATGTTGGTAAGAATATAATATGTTGACAAAATTGCGGATTGGTGGTAATTGGTGGTAATTATAAGTATTGATAGGTCAGTTGTGATGCCAGATCTCTACCGACTGAAACTTTTCAAAACTTCAGAATTATTGAGAAAGATTTTGTGGCATGTGACGCTATTGGACGCAATAGACTTGCCCGCGCAGCCCAATCCGGCGGCCGGGCTGTGCGGCTTGGCTTTGTCCATGGTGCGGCACGCAGGTCGGAAGCGGCGGTGAATCGATGCTGGCACATTACTGCGCATGCGCAGACCGACCTGTGATCCATGACGCTGCCAGATATAGTATCTAATATGTATAACTAATATGACGGTATGCTAAACTGAACGAATGGACTTTAGATTTTATAATAGACTCTAGATTCATATTTTCTTTAAAAACGGTGAATTTTGTATCATAAATTTGTTATGAGCTCAATACATATTTCCATAACTATTGAATAGGGATAATATCGCCTAAATCAGTAATATATTTCTTGGAATGTATAATGTACTAAGACTTTTATACCAACACTTTTTTAAAAACTTTTCAGAACGTTTCAGAATCTTTTCAGCGCAATAATCCTTCGTGAAAACGGCTAATATCAACATTAATGCTCCTGATATGGTTTATAAGGTCGCAAAAGTTACTCAGGTGGGCACGCTTTTCCTGCCCAACATAACAATCTCCAGAGGCTCCGCGAGGCATATGGGGCATTACCGATACCCCAAGGTGATAAATAAATAAAGATAGAACGATGGGTCCAAGATGCATATGGTTGTCCGAAATCTTAAAGCTCATGTGTTATTCTAAAACCTGTTTGTTTCAATAATAACCGTAAACTATAGCACACCAATGAAGTATACTTTGCCATACCCGGAACTTGCGGAGAAGATGCTTGAAATGAAATTGGTCGGAGTAGTACACGACATATCCGTCGAAAGAAGAACTTGTAGCACCACAGCAGCATCTACAAATAAACAAATAAACGGAAAGAAGAAGAGAACGTGCCAGGTCTTGTGAGAGAGGTAGAGGGACTATCTCCAGCTTCATCTGTGCCGGAAGTGTTGTAACGATGTTCTGGAATCGTTTCGAAGAAACCAGGCATGCAAGCGCGATATCTATGCTTGGACCAGTTGACAGCATAATTAATGATGATTAGTCTATGTCAGCATTTTCATGGCAAATAGATGACAAAAAAAATAAGACAACAAATAATCAGAACTTTGAAATCAATGAACAAAACGCAGAGTGTGACGGGTATTGTTACTTTATTGCGATCTTCGCAATACAAAAAAAAACGCAAAAAAACGCAATCAAAAGCGAACCACGAAATCAAACGAGTCCAAAACTGCTGCGCTCTTGTGACGCGCGCTTATGCGACTATTATCGCAAGACGTTCCTCTGTGCCGGCAGGCACTTTGTCGCAAATGGCAGCCATCTTGAACTCACTGTTTCGCTCTATGGTCCCTTCTATGACCACCTGGTCGTCGTCATCGTCCTGTGAGAGAAGGAGGTCCAGGCCAGCTGAGGCGTCGTCACCAGCAGCAGCAGAAGATCGGCACCTTGCAGATAACTGATTAAAGATAAAAGGTTACTGTGAGTACCCGATGTTAATATCACTACTGTAGGAATTTGTAGGGAAACGTAATTTTATGTATTGACTTACCCTTTAGTTTATGTTTACAGCATTTTCCGTACAATTGATGAACACTTTAACCATGGATAGTATATTAAAGACGTACTTCAATATAAATATGCTGATGAAAGTCAATAAAGCATACCAGGCAGACTTAATTATATTGGCATTAAATTCCGTTCGGATGGTTTAAAAAAATATGTTAGCATCATTTCTGGATCGGGCAAACTAGAATTCAAACAAACCAACACTACACACACATGAAATTACGAAAAGCCTTGCCCACCACCATCCACCAACAAGCGATTACCGTCACCACACAGCGGATTCCCTCGCCCGCACTCCACACCACCGCCGCCTTCACCCTATCGTACCCTATCGTCATCGTCGCCACCGTCACTGTCGTCATTGCCGGCTTTGCTGATCTTCTTCAGGTACAACCACTTCACGCCGCCGGTACCGACCAGGGAGAGCGTGGCCAGCGTCAGCGATATGCCCAGCAGGGTGTAGGAGGCCGGGCTGTACATGACGGTGTCACGGCGCGCTGTCACGAGCTGTCACGAGCTGTCACAAGCTGTCACAAGCTGTCGCGAGCTCGTCCGTCTGTCGTCGACCGTTCGGTCACCACTGGGCCCCGTCGCCACCGCAGACGATTTTTAGGGAGCCGAGGTCACGTGACTTACGCTGCCGGGGTCACGTGATCCAGTTCAGCTGGGGTGATAAGGCGTGTTTTTCGTGTTTGTTGAAACTGCGCGTAGAATGGCAGGCAGGCAGATATGATCGGGAGAGTTGTTACGGTTTTGAGCTCCGGTCAACGCTGCCGGCTCCGCCCTGGGCAACGCGAAGGTGTCGGCACGGTTTTTGGCACCGCGCAAGAAATAAAAACAGAAACTAATAAAACATACATGCAAGCGTTTAGGTGGCATCCTGAGGATTGTGTCGGTACATGTTTAGGTGTTAAAGTTAACGCCTTCATTTTGAAAGGCTCACTGGATGAAAACCTTTTTAGTGAAAAGAACTTCATTCACTATCCGGAGTCTTTTCACACCGTACCAGCTAAACAAAAAGCTATTGTTAAACCTATTGTGGATGCATGCCACCATAATGGGTTTCTCGACCCATATTTCGACTATAATGATATCAGACACATGTAGTACTTACATCCTGACATGGACCCCTGGCCTAGTAACAGTGTCATATTTTTGTATCCCATTTATCACACAAGAGCTAAATTTGAAGCAGATTTGCTAGGCCAGCATGCTATCTGTGTGCTGTCTGTAAAGTTGTACTGACGCACATTTAATAAGCAATGTCCTCGCCTTTAGCTCAGTTGGATGACGCTCCCCCCGACTCCATTCACTTGTGGCAAATGGAACTTGGGGCTCTAAGTTCTGACGCAGAGCAGGGTTACACAGCGGAATGGCAGGGGTCCGGGTTCACGAAGTGAACAAGTGCCTTAGCGAACAATTTGTCCTGGTAACCCATCCATACAAATGACTCGGTCTTGTTTAAACCTGCTCAATCAATCAATTTTACCGACTAATATTCCGTTATCAACTCCGTCCTTCCTGTTCAAAAGCCAATCCAAGGTTATGTTGGGTTGAATTGATAACGTCTAGAACTGTCTGGATCTGCATTTTCAGTTCACCGTGACGTACTGCTGTACTCGACTCATGCCAAGGAGTTGGCATGGACCCCTGTTCACCGATTGCTACGCTCATCGGTGAACAAACATCTCGCTGTTTTGTAGAAATATTTACCAAGCATTTGTGTGAAAGTGAACGATTTACTTTGCCGTTACACTGAAAAACAGTTTCAGAAATTTGTTTGAAAGTATTTAAGTTAAACTATATATACACGGAAACTATATTAATACGGATTCTAGAAGTTCCTTTTGATTTGCTTTTATTTGTAACGGATGTTATCAGTGTTTCAACATTTTAGATTGGCAAAAATGTACAAAGGTCACGATTCTAAAAATATGTTGAACATAGCACATCGTGACAGATAAAGCCATATCATGTGACCGTCTGTAATATGCGAATGCCAAGAAAGGTAAGACCAAATGAAGGGCAGATTTTTGCATACGTTTTAATTTATCGGCACTGAGATAGCGATTTTCAGGATTCGCAAGTTGATAAAGAGAAGTTTAAGGTAAAAGTTTGCTACGCACATTCCAATTTCGGAACTGTCCAAGAGAAATGGCTTGATTTGAAGCCGCAAGGTTTCTGTTGTATTAACCTGCAACAACTTATTCCGAAATTACCTGCATTTAAAGATTAACCAACGTGGGCCAAACTTGATCTGACCAAATTCACTTGGTAAGGAAGCTGCTTGCATATCTAATGCGACCTAGAAAGTTCGGCATTTTCTGATGACAAATAACGTTTTGCTTCATTAAATCGTGCACATCTGTTTACGAGGCCAGAAAACATGGTGAAATTCGTTCCTATCACATGTCCTCGAATTCTGAGGTTTCAATTCCTTGCAATTTGAGGTCGGACTCGATTATTTTTACCGCCCATGAATCCGGAATCCTGTAGTCAGCCAGGAAAAAGGAAGAGAACTGTATCCTCGGTGACTGTCTCGGTGACTATCCTCGGTGACTCTGGGTATAACAAAGGATGCGACATGGACGTGATGTATGTAATTTAACGACCACCACAAGGTGTGCGGCGAAGCGCAGGCGCAACTTACGGTATAACCAGTAAGACGTCGAAGTTGGCGATGAACGAGCGAGTGCGAAGGAAATGTATGGCGAATTTCAACTCCATCGGGCAAGTAGTTTATGAGATACAAAAAGGGTGCGCACGTGCGCACGTGCAGAGGCACTCCACCCCTGACTTGTGGGAAGGCGGCGGCGGAGGAGTTCCTAACCACACACCAAATTTGAACACAATCGGCTCAGCCGTTCCCGAGATATATAATAGGGGTGTGCACGTGCGGACGTGCAGAGGCACCCCATCCCTGACTTGTGGGAAAGTGGCGGCTGAGAGGTCCCTAACCACACACCAAATTTGAACACAATCGGCCCAGCCGTTGCGGAGTTTTTTTTTAACCAGAAAATACTTTTCAACACCCCTCACGCAGCACGCGCCACGAGCAGTGGTAGTCACCCACATGAGTCGGCACTGATCTCAAACAGGTTAGGTTGGATGGGGCTACTCAGCAACTAAATCCGCATGTCAATCGGACGTGCGGTTGCAGAGATATTAGCTTCTCAAAAGCGTCGCCACGGGCCGGGTCGAGTCGGGTCGGGCCGCTCATATTCATATTTTTCCCATGAAGCACGGAAGGACGAGCAAGCGCTTCGCGCTCGTTCGTAACTACAAGTATGGCTTTGACTTTGCAAATGAGACAGATGAACGGGGTTGTTTATTTGTCTATTTGTTTTGTCTTGTTTGTATTGCCAACATAACTGCTCTCCATTGACATGCGAGTCTCAAAAAACTTGATTTGGTGCCCTGGCTTAAAAACACAATTTGCCGAGTAATCCTGGCAGCCCTTGTTGGGGTCTCTTGGATATAAAAATGATGCCTCTTGCCGTCCTTCAGGTGCGGATGCAAGTGATGCATGACACGTTGAAAGAATTCAGAAAATGAAGCGAATAAATGATTATATGTATAGAACAATGATGGTACCTAAATGACGATAACCGATAGAGTTTGTCGTGTGTTGTATTTATGGAACGTTACTATGGTATATTATAGGAAACCGTCAGCTAATGTAATACAGCGTTTGTTTTCGACCCATTTTTTCGAGAAGTCTTTTTGCGCGGAGGTTGTCGTACGTCTATTGGCTTTGCTTACAGTACGTCTATTGGCTTTGCTTACAGTACGTCTATTGGCTTTGCTTACAGTACGTCTAATGGCTTTGCTTACAGTACGTCTATTGGCTTTGCTTACAGTACGTCTATTGGCTTTGCTTACAGTACGTCTATTGGCTTTGCTTACAGTACGTCTATTGGCTTTGCTTACAGTACGTCTATTGGCTTTGCTTACAGTACGTCTATTGGCTTTGCTTACAGTACGTCTATTGGCTTTGCTTACAGTACGTCTATTGGCTTTGCTTACAGTACGTCTATTGGCTTTGCTTACAGTACGTCTATTGGCTTTGCTTGCAGTACGTCTATTGGCTTTGCTTACAGTACGTCTATTGGCTTTGCTTACAGTACGTCTATTGGCTTTGCTTACAGTACGTCTATTGGCTTTGCTTACAGTACGTCTATTGGCTTTGCTTACAGTACGTCTATTGGCTTTGCTTACAGTACGTCTATTGGCTTTGCTTACAGTACGTCTATTGGCTTTGCTTACAGTACGTCTATTGGCTTTGCTTACAGTACGTCTATTGGCTTTGCTTACAGTACGTCTATTGGCTTTGCTTACAGTACCTCTATTGGCTTTGCTTACAGTACGTCTATTGGCTTTGCTTACAGTACGTCTATTGGCTTTGCTTACAGTACGTCTATTGGCTTTGCTTACAGTACGTCTATTGGCTTTGCTTACAGTACGTCTATTGGCTTTGCTTACAGTACGTCTATTGGCTTTGCTTACAGTACGTCTATTGGCTTTGCTTACAGTACGTCTATTGGCTTTGCTTACAGTACGTCTATTGGCTTTGCTTACAGTACGTCTATTGGCTTTGCTTACAGTACGTCTATTGGCTTTGCTTACAGTACGTCTATTGGCTTTGCTTACAGTACGTCTATTGGCTTTGCTTACAGTACGTCTATTGGCTTTGCTTACAGTACGTCTATTGGCTTTGCTTACAGTACGTCTATTGGCTTTGCTTACAGTACGTCTATTGGCTTTGCTTACAGTACGTCTATTGGCTTTGCTTACAGTACGTCTATTGGCTTTGCTTACAGTACGTCTATTGGCTTTGCTTACAGTACGTCTATTGGCTTTGCTTACAGTACGTCTATTGGCTTTGCTTACAGTACGTCTATTGGCTTTGCTTACAGTACGTCTATTGGCTTTGCTTACAGTACGTCTATTGGCTTTGCTTACAGTACGTCTATTGGCTTTGCTTACAGTACGTCTATTGGCTTTGCTTACAGTACGTCTATTGGCTTTGCTTACAGTACGTCTATTGGCTTTGCTTACAGTACGTCTATTGGCTTTGCTTACAGTACGTCTATTGGCTTTGCTTACAGTACGTCTATTGGCTTTGCTTACAGTACGTCTACTGGCTTTGCTTACAGTACGTCTATTGGCTTTGCTTACAGTACGTCTACTGGCTTTGCTTACAGTACGTCTATTGGCTTTGCTTACAGTACGTCTATTGGCTTTGCTTACAGTACGTCTATTGGCTTTGCTTACAGTACGTCTATTGGCTTTGCTTACAGTACGTCTATTGGCTTTGCTTACAGTACGTCTATTGGCTTTGCTTACAGTACGTCTACTGGCTTTGCTTACAGTACGTCTATTGGCTTTGCTTACAGTACGTCTAATGGCTTTGCTTACAGTACGTCTATTGGCTTTGCTTACAGTACGTCTATTGGCTTTGCTTACAGTACGTCTATTGGCTTTGCTTACAGAACCATTCCCATCACTCATCCTTCGGTTATAGTCCTACACTTTCCACGTCATGTGGGGGACTAGACAAAGAGTAACAGCGGATGAAGTCGGATCATGATAAGAAGGCCGGTGTGGCGCGTTCGGTCAGTCACCTTCGGGAAGTCATCCTCGGTCGTCAATCATCGTCTGTAATACGTTGGTATCAAGGAAGGGCAGCTGAGCCGTTCTCGTGGCCTTCCGTCCCAATGACTGAAATGTATCCTCCATGGAGGGTTTTTGTAGCGTGGTTATGTACCGTGACTACTGACTAGGCCGTGAATGCGATCCTCTCTGTCCCGCCCAGCTGGGACGCGGCGAATCCAAGGTCACAGAGGAAGGCGGAACCATTCATCATTCTTTGTACACGGTGCCCCATGGCAACAGAGAGGTCGAACCTCAGTGATGCTGCGCTGGTGTGGCTGATCTGGAGGTCCAGAGTGGATGTCAATCTTTGGTACCGAAACACTGGCGGCCGCAGACGGCTGATAAAGGGGGGGGGGGGCAACATGGCCAATGACCAATTTTTTTACCTTTTTGGGGGGAGGGGGCAAATCCAGTGAGAGACGTATTTCCAAAAAGTTGTTGAGTGTGTGTGTGTGTGGGGGGGGGGGGGGGGTAGCGGGCCGTCAGCCGTCAGCGAGATGTTGTTGACCGGGGGGGGGGGGGGGGGGGGTCGAGTCGTCAGCAGAATCGCATTTCATCTAGTGTAAATTGGTTTGCTCGGGAGGGGGGGGGGGGGCTGGCCCCCGCCTTGTCTCGTCCCTGTACTGAACGATATTTTATATCAAACTTGCTTCCACTTCACATCACAGCTGTTGTAATCAAGCGAAATCAATCCATTCTTATCTCCAACAGACGACCGAGACGACCACACCTTTGACATCAGAGGTGGTGGTGTCCGATTCAGAAAACCAGCGACTGCGTCAAATTACCATATTGAAATGGTACCGCATCAATTGCTTCCGTCTTATTTTTTCTTCGAAACAACGGATTTTTGCACAGAGGGATGCAGCGTAATTAAATCACACAGTGAATACCACAGGTCGCACTGATCTGGGGCATCGCCGGTAATTTTTGAGTGTGGGGGGGGGGGCTGAAATGATGAGAGAAAAAAATCCTCCATTTTGCATGCGTGTATTTAAGCCTTTGCAGCATGTTTAATGTTGATTTGATGCCATAGTAGGTACTTGTTATTGAGCGCCGCGAAGCTGCGCGAAATTTTTACGGGTTTGCCTGATCAAACCCATAAATATAGGCGGTGGGCCATGCAGAAGATAAGTAGCTAAAATGCTATTCACTTCACTCAATTCAGCGTTACGACGAACCGAAGACGATGACGATGGCCACCGATGTGACGCCGCAAAGCGGCATGAAAAGTTAAATTTAGGTCGTGGAAAACGACATTTTAATATTGGAACCAGACCGTGATTGGAGCTAAGCCTCAGGTAACCCCTTTTCCTGGTTGCGCATCTCGGTATGATGAAAAGTATTGAAATTAATGTAGTTTGTCATATACATTAGCTTCGGATAGTAAAACACCATGGCAGGTGACAGTCAGCGCTCAATAGTACATATGATAATAATTACTGTATAGTGTATACATATGTAACTGTAAAGGCGGCCGCACACTGGGCCATTCGGCGCGCGGAGGCCGCGATATCGCTTCGACTTTCCGCGCATCTCCAGCAACTTTCCGCGTCTGCGTCTTCCGAAACGGTGAAAAACGCAAGCTAAACGCGCCGAGTGTCCGCTGGCGGAATGGCGTAAAAGGCTGGTCCGTACGAGCTTTTTCCGCGACTGAACGACGCGGAACCGCGGACAACACAAACTTATCAGGCTAACAGTGGCGAATCTACGCAAGATAGAGGTTACAAATTTTGCAGAGCATGTTTTTGCCGCTGTTAAATTTATTATGTAAAAGTGTCATGGTTCTAAACTTACACCTTCGTCGAAAAATGAGCATAATCAAGTTACCTTGGGACAGGCTGTAGGGACAGGATGCGACATGCTGTAGGTCGGCGGGGCGGAATCTCGCGAGCAGACAGCGCCGAATCCGCCGGAGCAAGGACGACATTCCGTGGTGTCACTGCGATTTTCCGAGGCGGAATTTCGCAGTGATATCGGCCACCGAATGCGCTGTTTGCGGCCATCTTTACTCTGACTACCTGGAGTGTGCCTACTGCTATGGAATGTCAAAAATATTCTTCTTATGGTAAGAAGCTATTGGTTTGATTGTTGGATACGATAAAATTCACAACTGGGGCCCTTTTAGTTGAATTTTTACGTATATTCTTTTTTCTTACTTTTTGTTTTGATATTGACAAAACGATCGCCACTATAAACAGAGGAAGCAAATGTGTAAAACAGCGCACCTAAGACAATAAAATTACGGTCACATCATAGAGATAGAGAGATAGAAGAGATAGAGAGACAAGCTTTGCACAGCATGTTCTTGCCACTGTGAACTTTATTATGTGCAAGTTTCGAAGCTCTAAATTGATATCTTCGTCGAAAAATGGCGTGAAAACGGCTATCAAGCGTTGCGAGTAGGGGACAGACGGTACTGTTCGGCTGCTGCTATCAGCGCGCAAGAGCTGTGTTGTCGAATTGCTATTGGCCGGCGCTAACGATATGCTAGCCAATTTTTTTCCATATTTCGATATTAGCAATGCTTCTAGCATGGTGGTAAGCCTTCTGGAGTCTACCCGATAATTTTGGGATTCCATCATGTTCCTGTAGTCTTTGAAATATCTCAGCAACTAGGGTGAATCTGGAGAAATTAAGTCATGGTTCAATTCAGAAAATTATGTTCTATCTAGACCAGTGTCAATAACCCAAAATAAGCGATGTGAGTAGGCAGTAGGCACACACTCCCTTTAACAAACAACCGGTAACAGTGCAAATGGTTTGAAAGCAGCAAGAGGCAGAACGACTTTTCGCGCATAAATGGTTCCAGTGCATCTGGAGGAGCCTGTGGGGAGATGGCTTTGGGAGATGGTCCTGACCTGGTCCCCACTATTACCTCTTTGGTCTAATAAGCTGGCACTGGCGGTCCAGCCTCTCTCCGTGTGGGTGGAGGGTATCTTTTTGTGGCAAAAAGGTACCCCATTCTTTTTTCTCCGCGGATTTAAGCCTGTCGCCTTATTTTAGTATTCAAGCTTAAAAAATTCACTTTTCAAATTCACAAAAAATGTGGATTTTTTTCCGAAACAAAATCTTCTTATTTTGGGGGATTAAAAACACAACATTTCGCAAATTCAAGACGGCCATTTTGAAGAGAATGTTATTTTCTTTCTTTTGAAGTTTGTATTTGTAATTTGCTTCAAAACTCTATTTTCTACGATTGTTCAAACATGTATCGTTTTTCTACCCAAAATGGTATGACATGGCGCCATTAAAACGTCATTATTTCCCAAAATGCTGTATGAATTTAATTGGAAAGGGATGAGAAGACGTCAAATTGATGCAGCCTAAGGTACTAAAAGTTTGACGTTGATATCTATCATCGTTTTCAAGTTATTGAGGAAATCCGGGGGGGGCTGATTCTGTCCCCCACCCCAGCGGGCGCGGGTTAAGTGTCACCGGGGCAACTTGAATTGCAGCAGGACTCAGGTGCGCTGTTTTGTCTATCATTGAAAGAAAGAGATACAGACCAACTTCAAATTCGATCACTCGACAGAAGAGAAAAAAATCCGCTTTCATGAAGTTTTCTCCTAAGATCATTGTTTTTCACGTTCAGTGCAGGGAACGCCCAGGAGGGGGGGGGGGGCATACTTGTATTGAATGCCCGTCTCAGATTCCCGTGGAGGGGGGGGGGGATATTAACCCCTGATGTCCCACTGGATCCGCCAGTGCCAGCAATTACCGCCAAGGAGAGCCTCTGCCAGACATTTACCTAATGGAATTCATTTTCCCATTTTCCAAATTTGTATAAGCAATTGCGAAAGTTGTGTCATGCCGCGAAGTGGCGCGAAATTTTCCGGTTTTTGACTGTGGATAGCTGGATTTTGACTGCTGCGAAGACAATTTTTACGATTTTACGATAAATTGGGAACGCGCAGGGGGGGGATACTTGTATTGAATGCCCCCCAGATTCAAGCGGGGGAAGCATTTGCCCCTGATGACCCCTCCCCCCCACACACACACACACCCTGGATCTGCCAGTTAATGGATTAACATTTAATGGAATTCACATTTAATGGACATTTAATGGAATTCATTTTTCGATTTTCGAAATTTGTATAAGCAATGGCGAAAGTTGTGTCATGCCGCGAAGCGGCGCGAAATTTTCCAGTTTTTGTATTGTGGATAGCTGGATTATGACTGCTGCAAAGGCAATTTTTACTATTACGATTCATCGAGCAAAGGGGGGGGGGGGGGTAAAAGATACGTTTCCACCCCCTTTTAATGACAAAGGGGGCGGGGGAGGGCATGTCCCTCGCGCCCCCCTCCCTGTGGCCGCCAGTGTACCGAAGGTATTATTATTGTTCTTCAAACAGTACGCGGCTGTGAACGGGAAGCCGCATTTTTTTAACAAGACCGTTTCAAGTATGGTAAACGTCCCTAATTACGCACGTCTAGGGGGAAAACCGTTGTGGTGCAAATTGTATGCGATTCACCTTAATCGTTTATATGGCAAATGGGAGTTCAGCCCCTTGTCTACATTACCTTGCATGTGTATTTTCCAAATATCGAACCATTTAGGTGTGGGAGGTCGTTGAAAATAGGTCTGCAACTGTGCGTAATAAGAGCCAAGTGTTCCTAATTTGCACATGTGATCTACCTTATCACGCACTTTTCTAAGAAGTGTGGAAATGAACCACATACGTCTATTTTCCCACATTTGCACGATAAGACAAGTGAATAAAAGTGAGGACGTGTTTCCGAAAGAAATAAGCAAGCAAACCCGACTGATTACAAGAGATCACATAGGCACCTACCTATTGCATTGGGAGCTGATGGGCACAACGGCACCAGGGGGCAAGGGCCACAAAGCAAGGGTTCAACGGCAATGGTCGCAACTGGATGTCTCGCGTTCTCGCTCAGCATCCATAGATGACACGCAGGCCCATTCGAGCCATCCGCGACACTCATGGGCGGCGGCACGCATTTTCGAGTGTGGGGGGACGAGAACAGCCTTCTGTGTGTATCTAATTTGACATAAACGGAATGATTGTCATTGTTAATACACTCATTGCCGATGGATTGAGAGCGGTCAAAAAGTTGGTACATGGGCAATTTTCAGAAAGTCTAACAAAACTAAAAAATTATCACTTTATTCGTGTATTAGGGTTTTAGGGCACAACAATTCTTCGGGTCATTTTTCACCCACTAAAAACTAGGATTTCGCTTGTTTTTTTTTGTATTCAGAAGAAATGTGGAAAAGGCTTTCCTTTGTATGAGTTACTGAAATTTTCTGTAAAACTAGGATGTGTCATTTTTTCCGGACCGATTTCAGTGCTTTCAGTCTCTCCGATACCTCTCTTGTATCCGCCCTTGTCCGCCCTTCTCGATGCACGAATGCTGTCAAAACCGGGCGGACCATTTCCGTAGCATTACGTATAATTACTCGGCCAATGCTAAGTAAATGTCAACGTATTTGATGACGGCGACCAACAGTTGGCGTCACCCCTGCCGCTGCTGTCGGGACAGAACCGAGGTTCACCCGACCGACAGCGTACGGCACAGAGGCGCTCGTCTCTGAGGGTGACATCTAGTCTGAAGGCGGCATCTGGTCTGAGGGCGGCACCTGGCCTGAGGGTGGCACCTGGTCTGAGGGCGATACCTGGGTTGAAGGCGGCGCCTGGCCTGAAGGCAGCATCTAGTCTGGGGGCGGCACCTGGCCTGAGGGAGGCACCTGACCTGAGGGCGGCACCTGGTCTGAAGGCGGCACCTGACCTTACCCCCTAAATACGCCCCTGAGGCTGGCCCCGAACCCCTGGCTGCCCCCTCCCAAACCCCTCCCCCCACACACGCACTCAAAGTTTTGTGGTGACGCCACTGCCTCCAAAGGCACCCCCGATACACCTCCGAAGGCGCCCTCCCACATACCCCCGAAGGCACCCTCCGATACATTTCCGAAGGCGCCCTTCCACATACCTCCAAAGGCGCCCTCCGATGCACCTCTGAAGGCGCCATGCCACATAGCTCCAAAGGCGACCCCCGATACATCTTTTAAAGCACCCTCCCACGTACCTCCAAGGGCGCCCTCCGATACACATCTGAATGAGCTCTCCCAGATGCCTCCAAAGGCGCCATCAGATACACCTCTGAAGGCGCCCTCCCACATACCTCTGAAAGCGCCCTCCGATACATCTCTGAGGTCGCCCTCCCAAATAGTCCCAGAGGCACCCTCGGCGAGACCAGAGGCGCCCGGCCTCACATTCAGCGAAGGGCGCCTTTGTATGTCTGTAGGGAGGGCGCCCTCGGGCCTTGGATAGATGAATTTGAGGGTGCTTTTGGACTATGTGGGAGGGCGCCTTCAGAGGTGTATTGGTGGGCGCCTTTGGAGGTATGTGGAAGGGCGCCTTCAGAGGTGTACCGGAGGCCGCCTTCGGAATTGTATTGGAGGACGCCTCTGAAAGTGTATTCGAGGGCGCCTTTGAAGGTATGTGGGAGGGCGCCATCGGAGATGTATCGAAGGGCGCCTTTGAAGCCTGTAGGTATGTGTGAGGGCGCCTTCAAAGTTCAAAGGTGCATCGGTGGGCGCCTTTAGTGGTATGTAGGAGGGCACCTTCAGATATGTATTGGAGGGCACCTTTGGAAGTATATGGGAGGGCGCCTTTGGAGGTATGTTTGAGGGCGACTTCAGAGGTGTATGTGTATCAAAGGGCGCCTTTCAAGGTATGCAGGAAAGCGTTTTCAGAGGTGTATTGGAGGTCGCCTTCGGAGCTATGTGGGAGGGCGCCTTCAGATGTGTATCGGAGGGCGCCTCTGGATGTATTTAGGAGGGCGCTTTGAAGGTATGTGGGAGGGCGATTTTAGTGGTGTATCGGAGGGCGCCTTTAGAGGTATGTGGAAGGGCACCTTCAGGGATGTATCGGAACTCACCTTACATTCAGTGGAACGCACCTCATATTCAGCCGGAGCTCGCCTCACATTCAGCGAAGAGTGCCTTCGGCGCCCTTCGCTGAATGTGAGACGCATTTCATGAACCGAAGGCGCCTTCGGTGCGTGAGGGCGCCTTCGGCGCCCAAGGGGGGGGGGGCATGGTGCAGTGCCCCCCCCCCAAATACGCCTCTGGTCGGTCGGTGAGTCCGCTGGTTCGCGATCTATCTAATGCATCCTCTTTATACTTCCTTCCATAAGCGCATCAGTCTATCAACACAGTTCTATCCGTCCACTACTTGGGCAAGCTAGACTGCCAGCTTCCGAGTTAGTGCATTCGTTCACTAGTTGAGTTGAGTTTCTGTGTCAGCCTCCGGTCTCCGTCATTATTTCGTCTGTTCCTTCGCTTTCGTCCAGTCAAATCCTTCGTCCCTCCATCAGTTCAACCATTTACCGTATGTCAGTCAATTTATCCTATAATCGCCCGATGCGAGCGCCTGCTTGTCAGTCTGTCTTCCATCATTCGTCAGTCTTCACGTCACTCAAGTCACATCATTCGGCCAGTCCCTTCGTTTTTCTGCTCACAGCGCCATCTACAACGGGCGACAAGGAAGTCAGCCGCTAAACTTAGCGGCTGACTTCCTTGTCGCCCGTGACAAAACAAATGTGACGTCATCAAAAAATTAAAAGCCAAAATCTTGAAAATCGAAGATAATCAAAATGTTTCCCAGTTTATTGCGGTCACGACGATATGCCTATATGATGCATTATGTTCAGTGGTTTTGGAGCTACAGGCCTCCAAAGATTTTCCTGCAGCGTGACCTCGCAAAAATGCCCGAGGCTATATCTCGAGAACCGTTGACCTTAAGGGTCTGACGATGCCACCATAGACTTCAGAGCACAAGCGAACCCTATAGACAAAATTTCGTCAAAATAAAAATGTGGTGGTGTGAACTTGGAAAATTTTGCCGATCTGTCGTGGAGGGAATGGTGACTCGCAAGTCTGTATGAAAAGTCTGTATGAAAAGTTGTATGAAAAGTTTGACGCTTTTTCCAGTAGATGGGAGCGTAGTCGGTACACTAGATGTCGCTCGCTGTAGTTCCGCAATCAGCTGGCTCCAGTTTGTTTACACTCGCTGCGACATGTCTATGACCGTGCGACAGTCGCTGATTGTCTCGTGTATAGTGCCCTGGTCTCGACATCCGAGCGGGTATTCTCATGGTACATACGATATTCACGGTATTCTCGCATTTGCTAAGTGTTCTGAAGAAGGTGGTTATTGGCAGGATTACTAGACAAACGTTATTGGATCAAGCCAGGCCAGCATTTGAGTCTTGAAACTAGTTTGGGTAAGTTGGTGACCTGGCATGACTATTGCATATTGGTCGTTGCTGCTGGATCAGGATACAAATATGTTGTATTTTATTATTGCTTTATTTCATTTAATTTGTTTCGCGGTGTTTGTACATTAAGTGTTAACTGTGCAAATACAATGTTTTGAATGGATGGATTTATAAAGCCAGGACTCATGGTTGGTTGTTTCTTAGTTATGTTTTATGGTTTTATTTCATTTATTTTCATTTCCATCATGCTTCCTACAATATTGACTGCCTTGCATGATGTGCCAGGCTCCTGGACAGAGAGTTTCAACCTTACCTTGTATCATTGATGTAGGAACATAGGCATTGCCATGGGGGGGGGGGGGCAAAGAGAGCAACTTGCCCCAACCTCTGGCTGTGGTGACCCCTGAGATCTTGATACAGATCCAAGGTAATTGTAGGGTCAGCAAAATGGAGTGTATTCTGTAATGATTGATTGTCTCTCTGCTGTTCCAGATGCGCTGGCCTCCAATCAGTGGTGTACTTAGGATTCACTCCAGGAGGGGGCAATTTTTGTTCAGGGGGCATAAGGTACCCCTACCAGAAAAAGTAACCAGATTTGGCCCACTATATTTTTAGAGGGGCATATTTGAAACATTTTTTCTCTTTAATTTTTTTAACAAAAAACATGCATTTTTTTAATAAATAGGGCCCTTTGGGCCCAATTTCCAAAGGGGCACATACAGCCAAGGGGGCACATACAGACCTTCAGGGGGGCATTTGCCCTGTTTGCCCCCCCCCCCTTGGGTATGTCTGTGCCTCCAATATAAAGACTAAGACTAGTTGCTAGCCTTTGGACTTGTTACTTATTCTGTTGCCTGTGCCATTTTCAGGACTGTTTGGTAGCTGACCATCATGGAGACACCAACCATCATCTGCAGGGCCCTGAAGGAACAGGTAAGCTCTATTCTGTTGGAACTTGGAATATTAGTTAAACTTAACAGAATGGATGTTCAGTCTATAAGTATGTCATATAATCATATTATTTTGACAAATACCTGTGGCATTTCTCTCCTAAATGTTCCACAGTGGTTTTTACTAGGATCCTGGAACTTGTTTGCATTTATCTTCATTTATGTGTTTGTTTTGACCACTTTAACATTGTAATTTATTGCAAAAACATGCATGATAGCACATTATGCTATCATTTTTTCCTTTCAGAATGTGTCTTTCACTCACATTTGCTAGCATGTATAAACTTGTGAGTGAAACTGTTCTTTGTCTAATTATATGCCAGTGGTGCTGAGAAATTTAGTTTTGCAATTTTGTTTAATTAGTTTTCCACTGTTATTTGAATGTCATTCATTCAATGTATTGGGTGAAGGGTCGTGTTATTTTACCCCAGTGCAATCCCATGGTGTACAACAATGTTAGTTTTGGTGCTGGTGTGACCCTGGTGCTGGTGACCTGGTGCTGGTGTGACCCTGGTGCTGGTGACCTGGTGCTGGTGACCTGGTGCTGGTGTGCCCGACCTGGCCCTGTTGCCATCTGCAGGGTGTGCAGTACATGTTCGGTGTCGTCGGCGTTCCCGTGGTGGAGGTGGCCATTGCAGCTCAGCAGGAGGGCCTCCACTATATCGGTGAGTAGAGGTTCAGTGCCATTCCAGGGCAGACCTCGGCCGACGACTTTGAGTCAAATCCAAAAGGTGTTTCGGTGCGCGCGTGAATGGTGTTGCCAGGCATCCCTGGAGGGAATGGTGACTCGTCCTGGATGGAATGGTGACTCGTCCTGGAGGGAATGGTGACTCGTCCTGGAGGGAATGGTGACTCGTCCTGGAGGGAATGGTGACTCGTCCTGGAGGGAATGGTGACTCGTCCTGGAGGGAATGGTGACTCGTCCTGGAGGGAATGGTGACTCGTCCTGGAGGGAATGTTGACTCGTCCTGGAGGGAATGGTGACTCGTCCTGGAGGGAATGGTGACTCGTCCTGGAGGGAATGGTGACTCGTCGTGGAGGGAATGGTGACTCGTCCTGGAGGGAATGGTGACTCGTCGTGGAGGGAATGGTGACTCGTCCTGGAGGGAATGGTGACTCGTCCTGGAGGGAATGGTGACTCGTCCTGGAGGGAATGGTGACTCGTCCTGGAGGGAATGGTGACTCGTCCTGGAGGGAATGGTGACTCGTCCTGGAGGGAATGGTGACTCGTCCTGGATGGAATGGTGACTCGTCCTGGAGGGAATGTTGACTCGTCCTGGATGGAATGGTGACTCGTCCTGGAGGGAATGGTGACTCGTCCTGGAGGGAATGGTGACTCGTCCTGAAGGGAATGGTGACTCGTCCTGGAGGGAATGTTGACTCGTCCTGGAGGGAATGGTGACTCGTCGTGGAGGGAATGGTGACTCGTCGTGGAGGGAATGGTGACTCGTCCTGGAGGGAATGGTGACTCGTCCTGGAGGGAATGATGACTCGTCCTGGAGGGAATGGTGACTCGTCCTGGATGGAATGGTGACTCGTCCTGGAGGGAATGGTGACTCGTCCTGGAGGGAGTGGTGACTCGTCCTGGATGGAATGGTGACTCGTCCTGGAGGGAATGGTGACTCGTCCTGGAGGGAATGGTGACTCGTCCTGGATGGAATGGTGGCTCGTCCTGGAGGGAATGGTGACTCGTCCTGGAGGGAATGGTGACTCGTCCTGGAGGGAATGGTGACTCGTCCTGGAGGGAATGGTGACTCGTCGTGGTCGTTGCCACCAAGTCAACTCTCCGGTGTTGTCAACATGCGTCCGTTCGTACCGGAGGATTGACAGCCGTCTCAATAAGACACTGGTCCCATGCCGAACGGAGCCTGTCACGTCGCAGACGGACGTTCTCTGCGGTCATTGCGTGCTGTTACGTTGGGCTCTCTTCGCCAGGCGTATTGACACGCTGGGTCGCACCATTGGCCAACGGTGCGGTCATTGCGTGCTGTTACGTTGGGCTCACTTCGCCAGGCTATTGACACGCTGGGTCGCACCATTGGCCAACGGTTTGGTGGTATCTGCCTGTTGCCATGCGTACCCCATCATGTTTTGAGTCCGTCTGACACTGAGGTGGTACGATCGCATCGGAAAAATACAACAGAACAGATATCGTATCATCCATGCTGTATAGATAAGGCAATCAGAGTTAGGCAAAACTAAAATGATCGTGGTCGTAGGTATCAGCGTTGGTTGGGATGAAATCCGAGCCCTGCAGCTCACGATATGATCAGGTGTCCGTACAGGACAGCATAGGAAATAACTTTTAGATCCGAGTATTATTTGGACTTTACTTGAAACATGTTAGCCAGAGCTAATGAAAGGGTTGCTCTCCCAGCTGGGAACAAAAATAAAGTCGACTAATTTTTTAACGGATTGTCGGGATCAAAGTTTTGGGACGGGAATGGGTGAACAGAAGTGTCATGGGGAACTTTCAGAGGAGAGAACGACGTTGTGCCGTTATGTGTGTGTTTCGTCGGCCTCCGGGATGTTTTATCTCTCGAGGAGGACTCGGGCCGTTATGGCAGGTCATGTTTATTGGCTCACTATCGGTAGGCTGATAAGCCGTCTCGAGTGGAAAGTGCCAAGTTCACTTGGTAACACGTCGAGTGTGTGGTGAAGCGTATACGCCTAGTGCGAATGACTGGCGATATTTAACGCGAGTGTAAGCTCATTCGAATAAACAGCCATATGAACCAGTAAGGCGCCGTAGTTGGCGATGAACGAGCGAGCGCGAAGGAAATGTATGGGGGATTTCAACTCCATCGGGCAAGTAGTTTCTGAGATACAAAAAGGGTGTGCACGTGCGCGCGTGCAGAAGCACCCCACCCCTGACCTATGGGAAAGTGGTGGCTGAGAGGTCCCTAACCACGCACAAAATTTGAACACAATCGGCTCAGCCGCTCCTGATATATATAATAGGGCGCACGTGCGCACGTTCAGAGACACCCTACCCCTGACTTGTGGGGAAAGTAACGGCTGAGAGGTCCCTAACCACACACCAAATTTGAACACAATCGGCTCAGCCATTCCTGCGATATAGAATAGGGATGTGCACGTGCGCACGTGCAGAGGCACCCCACCCCTGACTTGTGGGAAAGTGGCGGCTGAGAGGTCCCTAACCACACACCAAATTTGAACACAATCGGCTCAGCCATTCCTGCAATATATAATAGGGTGCACACGTGCAGTGACACGTGCGTGCGCTATTGCACGTGCTGCACGTGCAGAGGCACCCCATCCCTGACTTGTGGGAAAGCGGCGGCTGAGGGCTCCCTAACCACACCCCAAATTTGAACACAATCGGCTCAGCCGTTCCTGAGATATAGAATAGGGGTGTGCACGTGTGCACGTACAGAGGCACCCCGCCACTAACTTGTGGGAAAGTGGCGGCTGAGGGGTCCCTAACCACACACCAAATTTGAACACAATTGGCTCAGCCGTTGCGGAATTATTGCGAGGAAACACCTTCCAACACCCCTCACGCGGCACGCGGCACGTGCCACGCGCAGTGGTAGTCACCCACATGAGTCAGCACCGGTCTCAAACAGGGTATATTGGATGGGGCTTCTCAGCAAAGAAGTCTGCTTGTCAATCGGACGTGTGGTTGCAGAGATATTAGCTTGTCAAAAGCGTCGCCACGGGCCGGGTCGGGTCGGGTCGGGTCGGGTCGGGTCGGGTCGGGTCGGGTCGGGTCGGGTCGGGTCGGGTCGGGTCGGGTCGGGTCGGGTCGGATCGGGTCGGGTCGTGTCGGGTCGTGTCGTGTCGTGTCGTGTCGTGTCGTGTCGTGTCGTGTCGTGTCGTTTCGGGCCGGGCCGCTCATATTCCGATTTTTTATCATATACCACGGAAAGACGAGCGAGCGCTTCGCGCTCGGTCGTAATACTTATGATAACATGTCTCTCAGATTGTGATCAGTACCTACTCGTCATGCAGCATGCTTTTTTACGTTGCAAGCAAGACACTAATTTGTTTGGACTACTTAACTTCTGATTAACATTTTCTATTCCTGATTTCTCCACATCTTGATTTTTGTCTTGTTTTGTTTTTATTCCATAGACACTTTGTACGCTATACATAATATGTGCGATACTTGTAAACAGCGCTGCGTTTAGCAAATGAGCCTCTCGCTTAGCGCTGAAACGTTGATAAAAGCTCATAACTACATCTAGACAACAGCTGGTATTAAACGTCTACCATACCATATGCAAACCGACAAATTATCCAATATGTGCCGTTTGTTTACGTGTGTGACCCCCTGGCGGCAGGAATGCGTAACGAGCAGTCTGCGGCGTACGCGGCGCAGGCGGTGGGCTTCCTGACGCAGCGTCCGGCCGTCTGTCTGGCCGTCTCCGGGCCGGGCGTGTTGCACGCCATAGGAGGCATGGCCAACGCCCGCGTCAACTGCTGGTCGGTCCCTGCAGAGACACTCTGTCAACGGAACGCAATCTCTTGGGCCAGCTATGTTTAACATCTCTATATCAAGGACCGTTATCTATATTAATTTGACATGTGTAGGGATTGATACAGGATGGCGAGACGTATTAGAGGCTGATTAAATCTGATTGTTCACATTATAATGGGTGCCGGCCGCCGGATATTGTTGATTATTGTGGTGCATCTGTCTAAAATCATGGAAGCAGACGCAGTTACACGATATGTGTTTCTGTTTGTCAAAATTTGCGACATGATAGTGATTGCACGTCGTTGCACTTTGTCTGTGAAAATTGCATGTCTCTACCTCTCTGCAGTTTGCTCTGTTCTCAACTATCCCACCTTCATCATCATTCTGTGTGACAAGCAGCGCCAAGGCTTGACAACGATCTCCGCCCGGCAGGCCGCTGATCGTTATAGGTGGCGCTAGTGACGTGCCGCTAGAGGGCACTGGCGCGTTCCAGGAGTGGCCGCAGGTGGAGGCGTGTCGGCCGTACTGCAAGTACGCGGCGCGGCCGCCGTCAGCTTCGCTCGTGCCCTATCACGTGATGCGAGCCGTCAAGGAGGCCACGTACGGTCGGCCCGGTCAGTGAACACTGAGTGTGAATGTGAAATTGAGTAAGCTGCAACGATAGTCACCTTTGCCGATATTTGAAGTCTTCCTCCACGCACGCACTTGCGAACTATATATCTAGCACGCACTTGCGAACTATATATATATATATAACTGAGTGAATTATCATGAGTAATTAGTTTCTATAAGAACTATTTGGCGTATAGTTCAGATGTCAAGAATCTTGAGTGAAAATGTCTAAAAGACGAGATTAACAGCTATTACGTGGTGCAACAGTAATTGTCTTATCAGCTATCATTAATCAGTACCTAACAGTAATCGTCCCCTCGTTTCAACCATGCAATGATTGCACACCGTCATGACGCTCTCCCTCCTTCTCCACAGGCGCGGTGTACCTGGACTTTCCCGGTGACCTGCTGCAGGCTTGTGTGCCGGAGGAGGAGGTGCAGTGGTGCCCGCTGCTGCCGCCGCCGCCGCGTTCCCTGGCCGACCCGGACCAGGTGTCGGCCGCCGCCGCACTGCTGCGGGACGCCGCCAGGCCGCTGGTGTTGGTAGGGAAAGGTCAGCCGGGTCAGGAGTGTCGTTTGTAAAGGTCAGACGAGGTTAGGCGGGGTCAACACAATGGATCAGGTTGTTACGTGGCTTGTGTCAGGACCAGAAAGCCAGATATTATGGGTACGCTCAGGGATTAAGATGGCATTTGACTATGAATAGTGAAAACATACATCCTTACTTGAAAGAAAACACATTATCATGTATTTCCTTTGCTGGTTGAGAAGGGGGGGGGGGGTATTACAGGGATAACACTTCCCGCTCCTAACCGTCCGACCGTCTGTCGACAGGCGCGGCGTACGGCCGGGCCGAGGCGGAGGTGCGCCGTCTGGTGGAGAGGTCTGGGGTGCCGTTCCTGCCCACGCCGATGGGGAAGGGCGTGCTGCCCGACGACCACCCACAGTGTGTCTCCGCCGCCAGGTGAGCCGCCCGCAGTGTGTCTCCGCCGCCAGGTGAGCCGCCCGTGACAGACGACCACCCGCAGTGTGTCTCCGCCGCCAGGTGAGCCGCCCGCAGTGTGTCTCCGCCGCCAGGTGAGCCGCCCGCAGTGTGTCTCCGCCGCCAGGTAAGCCGCCCGCAGTGTGTCTCCGCCGCCAGGTGAGCCACCCGCAGTGTGTCTCCGCCGCCAGGTGAGCCGCCCGCAGTGTGTCTCCGCCGCCAGGTGAGCCGCTCTCAGTGTGTCTCCGCCGCCAGGTGAGCCGCCCGCAGTGTGTCTCCGCCGCCAGGTGAGCCGCCCGCAGTGTGTCTCCGCCGCCAGGTGAGCCGCCCTCAGTGTGTCTCCGCCGCCAGGTGAGCCGCCCGCAGTGTGTCTCCGCCGCCAGGTAAGCTGTTCGAGGCGCCGCTGAGCCGGTCGACACTCAAATGCTCATGCTCTTACTGTAACCAGCGCAACAAATTAACTAGAAATGAGTCGTATATGCCTGGCAGATACAGCGCCGGTAAGGCTAAATTATCATGAGACCTTGTTGCATGTGGGCTAGTGTCAATCGGTTACCGAAATTTTGGTAACCGAAACAATGTTGTGACCGATTTGGTAATCGGTCGGTCAGGCTTATCAATTTTTGGACACTTTTCGGTCGGCCTAACCTTCAGTGTCCTAGCATTGGGAAATTTGGGTGGAAAATGACACCCTATGGGTGCTATTTTTCCACTCTTTTTCCTTAGTTTTACTGTGAATTTTCCACTCCTTATTTTAAAATGTATTGGATAATTGGAAACCTGATACTGATTTATGGATGGAATGATAGGGACAGTGCCTGTGGAGGAAAGACAGGTAAGAATTGGCATAGGTAATAACTAATTTTGGTGAGCAAGTAATTGGGTGATAAAGCCTGGTACATATGCTTTTTGGTTTAATTTTCCACTCTATATACTTATTTTTAGTCAGAATGTTCCACTCCGCACCCCAGCTCCAAAACAATTATAGGAGCCTGCAGCTAACCTTAACCCGCGCACTGCAGGGTTAAGGTTAAGGGGTTGATTTCCGCCGCCGCCCCCCCCCCCCCCCCCCCCTCAGGTTTTTCGCAGATAGCGAAAAACGGCGGCGCTGTGCGCCGCCGGGTTTTGGCACACCTATTAGAACATCAATTGCGCACACTTTGAAGAAAAAAATAACCTCTGGTCATCTCAGGTCAGGTCACCAGACCAGGTCAAGTGACCCCACCTCCAAAAATGTTTGCAGTTGTGCCAAAGCCAGAGTTTCTCACCGATCAGTTTGAAACTTACAGGATGTCATGAGGGCATAAGTACTTACAATTCGTTTATCTCGGAATTTTGATATCGGTGACCTAAGGTCAGGTCAATTTCGTAACCTCCCCATAATAAGTCAATGGGGAAATATACAAATGCTTCCTATTTCAAGGATATGCATGATATTATGACTTCTAGATCATGTTATTATAGGATATTCTTGATGATCCAAGTGTATGTTTTGGTCAGTGACCCCTATGGGGTCATTTGAGGTCATCCGAGGTCACGCATCACTTTTTTGTCAACAACTCCCGACAGAAGATAGAGAAGTAAAACAGACAGCAATGTGTTTGTCTCGTCGAGACACGTCTTCCCATATGCAACATGCCCTACTTGGGTCACCACTTGACCTTGACCTTAGGTCAAATTTATAAGTTGACTTAACAAGGTCACCATGCATATCATTCAAAGTGCCTTGACGAGATCAACATAATGGCGTAAACAGTTTTTCGTTATCTTTATTAAGTAAAAAGTTAATAGCGAAAAAGATTTAGAAAAAACAGCATTTTTTCCTTTTTGACCTCTGGAGCCTGAAATATTGAACTGAGATCAACTTTGAGGTCACTTTGTCCATTGCAAATTTCACTTGCTGGCGTTTTCTTTTTTCCGTATGTTTCTAACTAGCATTGTTTCCGAGATATTTTGGAATTGCTGAAGCGAAGTCCTAAAACAGGAGAGAAAAAAACCCTGGAAAATTTGACCTTTGATGACCTCTGGTGACCTCAATTTTGGCCTGATCTAAAACAAAAATACTTAAATACTTTCGATAGAACTTGTATCAAGCTATCAAGTGCCGTTTTCCGCTTGTCGCTACGTAGCGTAGTTTTCGAGATCTCACGGGGGGGGGATCAACCCCCCTGCAGTTCGTGTTCAGTGCAAACAAACCCCCTGCAGTGCGCGGGTTAAACAATTCGTTTTTTTTTGTCACACATTATATCCAGTAAATTTGCTCCAAATTCAATCAATTAATGTAAATACTAAATAGAACACATCATTATTATATCAAGATTGAAGATATTGCTCACAAGAGGAAGTGAGGTCCTTAAAAATAAGAATTTTATACTATCTTAAGTAGCCAGCACAAACCAGGAACCAATATGCCCCTCCTACTTTGGCCAGATAAAATATATTTCTTCCTATGTATGTATTTATGTAATATGTATTATACTTCAAATTATTATGAAATGATTGAGCCATCCTGTTTTCATTGGATTGAGCCATTTTGCCATCCTGTTTTCAATGTGCTTTCGGTCTTGCTTGCAGCATCCACTACTCTGCTTTGTAAATGTATTTGGTTCCTTTTTCATAATTATAGTCTTTTTGGAAACTGTACATGTGTGTTTTATGATGTTAAACAAAGCATTTTTACAGTGTGTTATCTACATAAATAAGTATAAAATTTGTAAATCGGTCAAATTTTGGACATTTTTGGCTTCAATCCAAATCGGTCGGTATTCGGTCAACCGAAATGCCTTCCATTGGGTTTGGAATCGATCAGGACATTTTTGGAAAATGACATAGTTAGTGTGGACACCTGCATTGAAGCGCTCTTATTTTCATTATTTCCGCTTGACACGTCTCTGACCGAGTCTGCGTGTTAGTGGAATGCGCCATATTCTGACGGACACGTCATAATCTGCGTCTGTGTGCACCTCGGCGTCAGGTCGCTGGCGCTGGCCGAGGCGGACGTGGTCCTGCTGCTGGGGGCCCGTCTCAACTGGATGCTGCACTTTGGCCGGCCGCCGCGCTTCAACGCCCAGTGCCGCTTCATCCAGGTGCCGCATTGTTCCGCGTTGGCTGGGTTGTAGAGCTGGCGGGGTGTCTGTTGTCATCCTGCCTCTGAAGACCGGACGGTGCGGGGCGCACGCAGGGTGCAGACGTGTGATCCAGGATGGCAGAACGTTCTGTAAGACCGCCATTCGTATGGGTGTGTGCGCTGACAGTCGATAAGCGAGGTCTGTCGGTTCGTTTCGTGGTCGCGTCGATGTATCATGACATTCTCGATAGCTGTGGTGACGCTTTGATCGGTGCTGTTTGCCGTCATATGAACAGCTGGATGGTCGTGGTCCTAGCCGGACCTCCAGTGACCTGCCACTACCTCACCCCCACCTTCCTCCACACCAGGTGGACATAGCGCCGGAGGAGTTCCACAACAGCGTGCCGGCGGCGGCCACCCTGCTGGGTCAGGTGGCTGAGGTGACGGCGCAGCTGACGGAGGCGTACGGCCGCTCCCCTGCTGTCCAGGGCCGACTGGCTGACTGGTGGCAGAGGCTCAGAGAGAAGGCCGCTGTCAACCAGCTCGGAGCCAAGGTCAGTAGGACGCCGGCACGGTGTATGTGTGGGGGGGGGGGGAGGGAGGGGTGCTGACGGAGGCGTACGGCCGCTCCCCTGCTGTCCAGGGCCGCCTGGCTGACTGGTGGCAGAGGCTCAGAGAGAAGGCCGCTGTCAACCAGCTCGGAGCCAAGGTCAGCAGGACGCCGGCACGGGGGGGGGGGGGGGGTACTGAAGGCGGCGGTGTTGATGGTGGTAGTGGTTTTGGTATGGGAGGGGTTATTGGGTGTATTGCATGTAGACACGTATAAGTTGACAGATTATTTTGAGACTGCATATGGAATTTGATCAGTTATAATGCCAGTGCATATTCCTCAATGTGACAATCTATTTTCAGCTGTGTAGCCTGAAACCATCATGACGACTGGGTGTTACCGTCGCTAGCTTCGTGTGGTTGCTGTATTAACCGTAACATTCGCCAGCTTCGTGTGGTTGCTGTATTAACCGTAACATTCGCCAGCTTCGTGTGGTTGCTGTATTAACCGTAACATTCGCTAGCTTCGTGTGGTTGCTGTATTAACCGTAACATTCGCCAGCTTCGTGTGGTTGCTGTATTAACCGTAACATTCTCTAGCTTCGTGTGGTTGCTGTATTAACCGTAACATTCGCCAGCTTCGTGTGGTTGCTGTATTAACCGTAACATTCGCCAGCTTCGTGTGGTTGCTGTATTAACCGTAACATTCGCCAGCTTCGTGTGGTTGCTGTATTAACCGTAACATTCGCCAGCTTCGTGTGGTTGCTGTATTAACCGTAACATTCTCCAGCTTCGTGTGGTTGCTGTATTAACCGTAACATTCTCTAGCTTCGTGTGGTTGCTGTATTAACCGTAACATTCGCCAGCTTCGTGTGGTTGCTGTATTAACCGTAACATTCTCCAGCTTCGTGTGGTTGCTGTATTAACCGTAACATTCTCTAGCTTCGTGTGGTTGCTGTATTAACCGTAACATTCGCCAGCTTCGTGTGGTTGCTGTATTAACCGTAACATTCGCCAGCTTCGTGTGGTTGCTGTATTAACCGTAACATTCTCTAGCTTCGTGTGGTTGCTGTATTAACCGTAACATTCGCCAGCTTCGTGTGGTTTCTGTATTAACCGTAACATGGCTGAGAACCAGCTGAGCCATTGTGGTGTACCGTGTGTTTTCAGTCCCAGATCGCCGACACCTCGGTACCGCTCAACTACTACGCTGCGCTGCAGTGCGTCCAGGACGGCATTCCCAAAGGTGACGCTTGGTCGGCCAGTGCCGCACTGCGAGACACTCGGAAGCAGCGCATATATGATAACAAGGAGCGGACGCTTTGTTAGGCTTCGTCTTATTTTATATTTAGTTAATATATTTTGTAATCAATGTAAGGCGGCTTGAGGTTGCTGATATTTTTATATTAAAGGCCATTCGATGCGTTTGTGCTCATCGAATTTATTTTATGCTTTCGTGAATTTAAACAAAACTTGCAAGAAGAGTCTTTAACCCGCGCTCCGCCGGGGGTAAATTTACCCCCCCCCCCCCTCCCCTCCCGGATTTTCTCAATAACTTGAAAACTATGACAGATAGCGACGTCAAACTTTCAGTACCTTGTTCTGCATCAATTATACGTCTTATCACCAAATTTCACTGAAATTGAGTTCATACTTTTGGAGATAATGACATTTTAATGACGTCATGTCATGCTTTTTTGTGGAAAAACGACAAATGTTTGAAAAGCCGTGGAAAATAGAGTTTTAAATACAAAACTTCGAAAGAAAGGAAATTACATTTTCTTCAAAATGGCTATCTTGGATTTTCGAAATTTTGGGATCTTGACCCAAAAATGAAGAAAAATCCACAAAATATTTTGTTTTACTTAGAAAAAAAACCGAATATATGTTAGAGAACCAAGTATGGACGATACCCAAACCAAATTTCAAAACAATATCCTTATTTTTGACTGACTTATGGCTCCCTAAGTATAAGTTACTCATGACGTCATTTTTTTAAGTTACGTTTTTTGGCTTTTAGTGACCAGATACAGACAAATAAATGGCTGTATTTCTGAGACAAAACTAGTCTAGAAACATATTTTTTTATTTATATTATTCGATTTCAAATGTTGACCTTTTGTGACCTGACCTTGACCTGAGGTCCATTATATGGAGCCAGGATGGTAAAATGGCTGCTACTATCGAATTATACGTGTACAATAACCCATAAAAACATGTGTCGCATGGCTTTCATAGACCTCTTACTTACCAATAGTGACCTTTTGTGACCTGACCTTGACCTTTGCATACAATTTCACTTTCGCTTATACGGGAGATGCATTATACCTTTGAGAGCACCTTGTGCGATAATAGTCGCAATCTAAGGCTTTGGATGGAAAGTATGGCCCAAAAACTCAAATACCTCAATTTTGACATTTACCTGATCGTGACCTGACATGTGACATTATTTTAAGAATTTCGGGTATGCATTATATTCACCTCCTTGAGAGCTTTCGATCGCCGCATTGCGCGTCTCGCTGCGGTTATTGGTTCGGAAGATACGAGGAGGGGGTAAATTTACCCCCCCCCCCCCAGCGGGGAGCGTTCGGCGGGAGACCCCAGCGGGGCGCGGGTTAACCCTCGCCAGTGCAGGAGGGGGGGGGGGGGGGGGTGATGATGCATCCTCCCCTCCCCCTCGGTTTTTAGGGAATAACTCGCGTAAATATCAACCGATTGCGATGGAACTTTCAGTACCCTACTTGTGAACAATTTGACACATATTCTGCATTTTGTGAAGTTGTAGGTCACATGACCCGTGACCTTTGACCTGTTTTTCAAGGTAATGCCAGGCGCAACTGGTGTCCCGTAGTATTGATCCTTGTGACTTGTGCAGTTTCATAGTGTTTGTTGTTCAGGAGCATATGCACAGGTGTTTCCAGGTGACAGTTGTGGTTTCCATTGAGACTGTGACCTCGATTGACCTTTTCAGAGATCAACCGAGGTCACTGACCTCCGATGACCTCATATTACTTTTTTGGCTTCTGGCAGTTTCTAGGACATTTTGTGACGCTCATTTCAAATATGGGATCCATTTTACATAATTATATGTTCCACTGGTGTGATGCGGCCCAACTGGTCAACCGAAGTCACTGACCTCAAATGACCTGACATGACCTGGCATGACCTTTTTTGGAATTTGGCAGTTTCTAGGGACATTTTGTGATGCTGATTTCAAATTTGGCACTCATTTAGCATAATTATATGCTCATTCGCGATTCTAGCTCGATTAAATTCAATTTATACGCATTTACTATTTAGTTGAATTTTGGGTCATTGACATGACCTCAGAGATCACCTAATGACCTAGGACCTTCAAATTGGGTAGCAATGGCTTCCTCTCGTGACAAACAACACGCTCGTTTTTTAATCGAAGCTCTAGCCCAATTAGGGGCAAAACGCTAGAGGGTTGTACCCCCCCCCCCCCCCCCCCCCCCCCCCCTCTGCACGGTCACGCACTGATCGGACGCTGCACGGGTGCGTGTTAAAGAAGAATAGGGAAGGAATAATTAACGCTGTAATTGTGGCATTATCACTGTGTATTTGAAGCACAATACACGTAACAGGCACCGCGTGAGCACCGCCACACGCGCACGGCCATAACTGACTCCCGCAGCGGCACCGCGTGTCGATGACCGCCCCGCAGGGACGGATTCAGCTCACGCCAGAGAGCGATACAAACCACAGCACAGCAGTAACTGTACCGTTTGTCGCCGTGGATTCACCACCACTATCCTGGAAACCCCCTCACGCCACACCCCGACCCACCGTCGTTTACTGTTCTTCAGAGCCGTCCCTGTTGACTGCCTTCACTGTTCTTCACAGCCGTCCCTGTTGACTGCCTTCACTGCTCTTCAGAGCCGTCCCTGTTGACTGCCTTCACTGCTCTTCACAGCCGTCACTGTTGACTGCCTTCACTGTTCTTCAGAGCCGTCCCTGTTGACTGCCTTCACTGCTCTTCAGAGCCGTCCCTGTTGACTGCCTTCACTGCTCTTCACAGCCGTCCCTGTTGACTGCCTTCACTGTTCTTCAGAGCCGTCCCTGTTGACTGCCTTCACTGCTCTTCAGAGCCGTCCCTGTTGACTGCCTTCACTGCTCTTCACAGCCGTCACTGTTGACTGCCTTCACTGTTCTTCACAGCCGTCACTGTTGACTGCCTTCACTGCTCTTCAGAGCCGTCCCTGTTGACTGCCTTCACTGTTCTTCACAGCCGTCACTGTTGACTGCCTTCACTGTTCTTCAGAGCCGTCCCTGTTGACTGCCTTCACTGTTCTTCACAGCCGTCCCTGTTGACTGCCTTCACTGTTCTTCAGAGCCGTCCCTGTTGACTGCCTTCACTGCTCTTCAGAGCCGTCCCTGTTGACTGCCTTCACTGCTCTTCACAGCCGTCACTGTTGACTGCCTTCACTGTTCTTCACAGCCGTCACTGTTGACTGCCTTCACTGCTCTTCAGAGCCGTCCCTGTTGACTGCCTTCACTGTTCTTCACAGCCGTCACTGTTGACTGCCTTCACTGTTCTTCACAGCCGTCCCTGTTGACTGCCTTCACTGTTCTTCACAGCCGTCCCTGTTGACTGCCTTCACTGTTCTTCACAGCCGTCACTGTTGACTGCCTTCACTGTTCTTCACAGCCGTCACTGTTGACTGCCTTCACTGTTCTTCACAGCCGTCCCTGTTGACTGCCTTCACTCTCCTCCAGACAGCATCATCGTCAGCGAGGGCGCCAACACGATGGACATCGGGCGCACGCTGCTGCTGAACCGCCTGCCTCGCCACCGACTGGACGCCGGCACCTTCGGCACCATGGGCGTCGGCCTGGGCTTCGCGGTCGCTGCTGCCATCTACTGTCGGCAGGAGAAACTACAGGAGCGGGTGATCTGTGTGGAGGGCGACTCGGCGTTCGGCTTCAGCGGCATGGAGGTGGAGACCATGTTCAGGTGCGTGCTCGTCAGCGTCGGCGGCTGCGATGAGTGCGGGTTTTAGTGGGCGGGGATTGTGATATGTCTGGTGATATTTTTCTCGCTGTCACCAGGCATCAAGTATTTGTCAAAATATGGGCAAAATATATAGTATATATAGTTTATCTAAGAGCATACTAGCACACGATCTTGGTGGTAACATATTGCTTTGTTATCCCTCAAGTAGTATGTAAGTGGGATTTGGGAATATATTAAAATCCATGGATTAGATCTAGAACGATTATAGGACTCGGTGATGTCAAGCATTCTGGCCAATATGGGATATATGGCCGGTTCGTTCCGTTCTCATCTCTAGCGTTGAGCGTCGTCTCACCGCTGCTTCACACGTGCTCAGGTACCGTCTGCCGATCATCGTGATTGTCATCAACAACAACGGCATCTACTCCGGCATGAACAGGCCGCTGTGGGACGACATCACCGCCGACTCGTCCGGCAGCACGTTCAGGTCAGACCTCATTATTGGTTTGATTGGCAGAAGTAGTCGTAGTTGTTGTCCTTATACATTAATGACTGCAGTACTAGTTGTTTATGGCAACTATTGACGGCGAACCCGCTTGCACTCGACTGGTCTGTATGACGTCACAACTCCTGCCCTTATGACGTCACCCGTGCCGACAGCGCGCCGCCCACCTCGCTGCTGCCCGACTGCCGCTATGACCGTATGACGTCACTGTTCGAGGGGGACCAGCCGTCCGGATGGAGCTGCACCACCATCCCCGAACTGAAGGCGGCGCTGCAGAGGGCGCTGCAGGTAACTAGTGACGTCATAGCCTGTGACTGGCTTCTGCTGCCTGTCGAGGCTTACTAGGATGCTCTCTCGGACGCTGTCAGAGATGGCTGCGTCTGGCTCTGTTTTTCATGGAAAACAAGTCGAGCTAAACAGCTCCGGTGCAGTGTCAGACACGGTGTTTAGCTACGCACTCGTCAATGTGTTGTGTTCGCGCGATCTCACAGCCTCTGGGGACTGTGTAGCCGAGGGTGACAAAATATCAACTGATATCACACTTCGCATAATGTTTAAGGTAAGGTGCTAATATCCACTTGTGTTTTGGTACTGTTTTTGGCTCTTCTGGAAATTTCCGGCCCAGTTTGGTTAATTTAGGACGATGGCATGGACAGTGGACAGGTCGCTCCTGGGTTAGACCACATCTCTCATCTGCAGACCTCATCCGGTACCGTCCGCCCGCCAACTGACAGCACAGACGCCGCTTTTACCGAGTGTGGCAGGTGAAATCGCTAAAGCCAGAGCAATGAAGCCCAACTCTGGACCTGAACTAAGGCCCGGCAGGTGCAAAATGACTAAACATTCATCGAACCCTAGAACTTTAATTAACGAAAAGGCCCGGCGCGTTTGTTCCTTTCATGAGCCGTTTAGTCGGTCAGCATGCCGGACCCGTGTTGTTCATCATGACTGGAAGCGGTTGCACTATGCATTTAGTACGTGTCCACTATGCGCCATATGGTGCTGTGTTGGAATGTAATCAACTCAGGCTTTCACACCTCAAATCAATTATTGAGATCGTCTTGAAGTAATTACTCAGCAATGCTAGTTTTCTTAGTAATGCTAGTTTGTATACAGCGCCGAGTTTTCAATTTTGTGCGCAGTTTGACGTCGTCTCAGACTTGTAACCGACTCGGAGTTGAGTCATGAATCCACTCATGAGTCGGACATTTTTGGACGAGTCATGAGTCGAGTCGATTCAATTTATAACAAACAGTACTCGAGTCAAGAGTCGAGTCGACTCAATTTGTTTGTAACAGCACTTGAGTCAAGAGTCGAGTCAGTTATTCGGCTGTGAGTCCGACTTGAGTCGATTCAAGCAAATTGGAGTCTGTTACAATAGGGACAGAGCCAAGGGGGCCACTGAGGCCACGCCCCCCCCCCCCCCTGATCAAACCGTTTTACACTAGATAAAATGCGATTATACTGACACTCAACCCCCCCCCCCCCCCCCTGTCAACATCAAGTAAACTTTCAACTTTTGGTGATGAGTCAAATTGAGTCGACTAAAAATATTTTTTTAGTCGAGTCGATATGTTTTGTTAAACGGCACTTGAGTCAGGAATCGAGTCGATTCAAATACAAAAACACTTGAGTCAAGAGTCAAGTCGACTCAATGTGTTTGAAACAGCACTTGAATGAAGAGTCGAGTGGATTCATTTTGTTAACCACTTGAGTAGAGTAGAGTCAGTTCTTCAGCTGTTGAGTCAGACTCGAGTCGACTCAAAACACTTTGATTCGTTACCAGTCTGCGTCGTCGTCACGCCCCTAGCGTCACCATCGTCATGTACTGCAACTCTAACTAGACACCAGTGGGGCGTCGCATAACCCCGGAGCAGTCTGTGCGCATGCGCGCCTATAGGACCATCGCGGTGACACGACCGTGCTGTCCGCAGGTGACGGATCGACCGACCATCATCAACGTGATGATCGACCCGCTGTCCACCCGCCGGCCGCAGGCACACGACTGGCTCACACGCGCCAAAATGTGAGATACTGTGTACAGCACGACTGGCTGACACGCGCCAAAATGTGAGACGCTGTATACAGCACGACTGGCTGACTCGCATAAAAATGTGAGGTACTGTGTACAGCACGACTGGCTGACTCGCGCCAAAATGTGAGATATTGTGTAAAGCACGACTGGCTGACTCGCGCCAAAATGTGAGATACTGTATACAGCATGACTGGCTGACTCGCGCCAAAATGTGAGATACTGTGTACAGCACGACTGGCTGACTCGCGCCAAAATGTGAGATACTGTGTACAGCACGACTGGCACACACGCGCCAAAATGTGAGATACTGTGTCCCGCACACTGGCTCACACGCGCCAAAATGTGAGATACTGTGTACAGCACGACTAGCTCACACGCGCCAAAATGTGAGATACTGTGTCCCGCACACTGGCTCACACGCGCCAAAATGTGAGATACTGTGTACAGCACGACTAGCTCACACGCGCCAAAATGTGAGATACTGTGTCCCGCACACTGGCTCATCCGCGCCAAAATGTGAGACGTCAACGCGGAGACAGCGCGGGTCTCGGTTTCCGTGGGTCCAGCTGTTACGCTCTGATGTTACAATGATTGTCGGCACCGGACGCCGGTATGTCATTGGGCGGGTCAAGGGAGTGTGTGATCAAGTGGTGCTAGTTACGCTGGATTTTCACAGATAATTAGCTTAGAAGTCTTGTCGGGTTGGGGTATATGCTGACTCTTGACGTATAATATTGTTGCCGGCATGTGATTGGCTGATCTTGAGGAAAACTCAATTATATGACGTCGTGCATGCAAACTGGCAGCGAGTGATCGGCTGAGTCGGGTGTGATCTTGTGACGTCAGAAGAAACAAACTGCTTACCGCGCCTTCTCTCAAGGTGTCGTAGTTAAAGTTGGTGATGATGCTCAAAAGTCCGTGGAAGGTACTATCTGCTCACGGAAGTGCCCGATGAAAGGTTAGTTTATTAATACAGTTTTGCAGCCAATCTTCGCTGCCTTAAAGGGACTGTCCCACCTTAACATTAGATTTGAGTTGAGATAGCCATTTTGATGGTTTGGCATTGCAATTAAGTATGGTAGCAGTTAAAACACCCACAATGATTTAATCAAAAAGATATTCTAGTTTTATTTTGACATCTGTAAAAAATAAGGCCCATGTTTATTTGAATAGGGACTCTAAACCGACAGCGTCGTCTCTTTACCCAACTGGTAATGATGGTCGACTTGTTTTAAGGTCAGCCTTGGAATATTTTCCTCTTTCATTTCTCGATCCCCGGGTGGTTCGCAATCAACAAGCTAGACACCGGGTGGTTCGCTTTTTCTGCGCAACAGATGTCGACAAAAAATTGTGCCATACATTTAGCAGCACAAAGGATTTCCCTGTTATTAAAAAACAATCATATGACGTCACAACCCAACTTTCCGCTTAAAACTAAAAGTTGAATATCTTCCAAGATAAGCAATTTTTTCGGAAAAAAAGTTCACTAACATGTTCAGCTGGCCTCGCCTGACATGTAGACATACAATTAAGTGTGATTCGACAACTTTCAAAAAGGTGGGACAGTCCTTTAAAAGGAAATGTTCACCTTGGAAAATGTTTACCCAACACGATTTGATTATATTGTTTAATACAATTTATTTTTATATTGTCAAAAATGGCCTTATATCGCGCCGATTCAGGACAGAAGGTCATACATTTTTGTTTTTATCAAAACTATATGCATACTCTCTGAGTCAGAGTCCTGACGTCACGCGAATGTAAAAAATGGTTCAGCCAATCAGGTTCGAAAGTAGTCGCGTAAAGATAGACTCGCATTGGAGATGTGCCAATCGGCGGGCGGCGATTCGCTTGCTAGCACCAGCTGCAAGCTGATTGGCTGATGGTATAGTCTCTGCCCGGGCTAGAACCAGTACAACATTCTTTCGCCAGCACCGCATTCCTTCGCCAAAAACTAAAATATATTCGGCTGGAAAGTCTTTTCAGTCAAGAAAACTTGCAGATAGGGGTTTCCCAACACGAGCTACAAAACTGCTATCTCAGTTTAAAACTAATGTTGAAGGTGAACTATTATTTCCTTTAATAGGACATGATATTGCAGCTCAAAGCTATATGTATAGTTGTTGAGTACACAATGGTGATGTACTTTGTATCATGCTATCAGGTGATAGTAGAAAGCTTAGCACGGTACCTTACATGATGACAATAATGGTAGATCAGGGCGTGTGTTGACACTAGACTTTTCTGCAATAGTGGCTCAGGTAGGCTGGCTCTAGGCTGGTCTAGGCTGGTCTAAGTCGCATTTTATTCAGTACGTTGCAGCTGGTATACTAAGGGAAAGTATGTTGCGTCCCTTGTTACCTGTGACATAAGATTAGTATCTGTATTGGCCTGGTACGCTGTCGAATGTCTATGTCAACATCGCCGCCTAAAGGTCACCCAAATCAGTCGCACGCCGGACTTTCGACCAATACTTTCGGCTGCCAATGCAGGCAGAGTGACCAGATGGGTAAATTTTGCCTCCATTCCGCCTAGTCTACGGGGTATTTTTCCATTCGACTTCTCCACCCGAAATTGACTTTTTTACCAACGTTACAATTCAACAAAGACAAGTGAAGTAGATAAATCAATAAGGGCGGACTGGCCAGTTGGCCGAAAGTATCGGCTGAATCAGCAGTGTGATGTGACCTTTAGCGGCAACCCATTATGAAGAGCTGCCCGGGGCACCGCACCGCCGCGCTGGCCCATTGTATATGCATATCGGCAGACTCTGAGTCATTCGCTGTTATTAATGAAGAGATGCACGGTAGGTAACTGTTAATCACGCTTCAGTGGAAAATCAGAGCGGTCGATTTTCCTCTTCAGCTCATACGACGGCCGTTGTGGTTTTCCGTTGACATGTATGCCGTGTGTTATTGAATTGAATGAGATGGAATGCAATTGAGCTGTTGATTGAATGCGATTCTCTGCGATGTCTTCCAGGAATGTGTGTGTCAGAGGTTATTGAGAAATTATGCGTCGTCGAATGTCTTACGATTACGCTTACGATTATGCCTATCTAGTGCGGTATTTATAGATAATGTATCGTTTAATCTGGGAGCATGAGCCAGGCTTTCGATAATATGTCTCCACATGAACTGGGCCTATGTTACCTGTGCGTACATGTGCTGTTGGGATCAGTTTCAGCGATGGTAACCAAACGTGACGACGTCATATATTCCGACGGGACGATGCTGGATTGTTGTCTTAAGTTTACGATATTGGTGAACATCAATAAAACAGTTGTGAAAATATCAATGTTGGTGAATGATTGTGGCTCATATATGTATCCAGACATGTTAAGTCTCATTGTGGATGCTTTTTTCTCGTGTGTACTGTGGACAGGAATATGCGGTGGCTTTGCGTGTCAATGAAATGCAAAATTCGAGCGTCTAGAAAACAGCGAGCCACATGTTGAGTTGTGTCGTTGATCATGTTTATGCCAGTATGCAAAAGACAGAGTCTCATTAGAAACCGTAAGTTGGCGTTCGTTGTGAGACAAGTCATTCTATTCGACAAGTCGTTAAATAAGTCGGCTGCCAGTCGTTCTATTGTAATTATTCCAATTTGGCCATTTCGCTTCGAACTCGTTACGCCCGTTGCTTTCCTGGCCGATGTTTTGCGGGAATAATGGTAGTCCTATTCATCTATCTCAAGACCATGTTACTCAAGGTGGCATTGTAATTAGCTCTGGGCAGATATTGTTGATATATGTAGCCTAAACTTTATTCCTCGACTGACGGCTGACCTCCGTAGTTGATATTGATGATGTATTGGTGTGTGACTCCTATCATAGTCGCCAGGGACAGCACTGTTCAGTTCAGTTCAGTTCACAGTATTTTATTAACAGAAAATACAATCAAAATGAAAATACAGTAGCGGATTGGCGCAAAAGCAATGGCTTAAATTAAAGCGCCTCTCCTGAGGAGTATAACTAAGATAATAAACTGACATAGGTGCACACACACACAACCTAACAGAGATGACATACACTAGAAATAAGAGAATAACTGAAGCAGGGGGTCGGACAGACGCTGGTATATCTTTTCTGGACAGCGACCAGCATCGGTCAGAGTTGCAGCTCCATCTGAATCCACCGATTCCGCCCCGGTCGCCTGGCGAACAGAACAAAAGTAGGTATGTGCGTCATTGTGAGATCCCACTGGCGGGTATAGAACGGCCGAACACGAAGCTATCCACTCTGAGCGCTGCGCCATTCAAGTGGCGTCAGGCCAACTACAAGCAAAATCGCCCACTGGCCACTAGCCAATTCATGCTGGTGATAATAGGGGAAATGTCAATGTAAATGCTAGCGAAGAAATGGATAGTGAGAAACACAAACACGGAATGTGAAAGTCATCTCACCACCTCATGTAAATCAGACAGAGCTGAGTGCCGCTGGCTGTCAACCGACTGTGCTTCATCAGACAGAGCTGAGTGCCGCTGGCTGTCAACCGACTGTGCTTCATCAGACAGAGCTGAGTGCCGCTGACTGTCAACCGACTGTGCTTCATCAGACAGAGCTGAGTGCCGCTGGCTGTCAGCCGACTGTGCTTCATCAGACAGAGCTGAGTGCCGCTGGCTGTCAGCCGACTGTGCTTCATCAGACAGAGCTGAGTGCCGCTGGCTGTCAGCCGACTGTGCTTCATCAGACAGAGCTGAGTGCCGCTGGCTGTCAGCCGACTGTGCTTCATCAGACAGAGCTGAGTGCCGCTGGCTGTCAGCCGACTGTGCTTCATCAGACAGAGCTGAGTGCCGCTGGCTGTCAGCCGACTGTGCTTCATCAGACAGAGCTGAGTGCCGCTGGCTGTCAGCCGACTGTGCTTCATCAGACAGAGCTGAGTGCCGCTGGCTGTCAGCCGACTGTGCTTCATCAGACAGAGCTGAGTGCCGCTGGCTGTCAGCCGACTGTGCTTCATCAGACAGAGCTGAGTGCCGCTGGCTGTCAGCCGACTGTGCTTCATCAGACAGAGCTGAGTGTCGCTGGCTGTCAACCGACTGTGCTTCATCAGACAGAGCTGAGTGCCGCTGGCTGTCAACCGACTGTGCTTCATCAGACAGAGCTGAGTGCCGCTGGCTGTCAGCCGACTGTGCTTCATCAGACAGAGCTGAGTGTCGCTGGCTGTCAACCGACTGTGCTTCATCAGACAGAGCTGAGTGCCGCTGGCTGTCAACCGACTGTGCTTCATCAGACAGAGCTGAGTGCCGCTGGCTGTCAACCGACTGTGCTTCATCAGACAGAGCTGAGTGCCGCTGGCTGTCAGCCGACTGTGCTTCATCAGACAGAGCTGAGTGCCGCTGGCTGTCAGCCGACTGTGCTTCATCAGACAGAGCTGAGTGCCGCTGGCTGTCAGCCGACTGTGCTTCATCAGACAGAGCTGAGTGCCGCTGGCTGTCAACCGACTGTGCTTCATCAGACAGAGCTGAGTACCGCTGGCTGTCAACCGACTGTGCTTCATCAGACAGAGCTGAGTGCCGCTGGCTGTCAGCCGACTGCGCTTCAAGTCCAGTGGCGGTGGAAGGTATTTTCGGATGGGGGGGGGGGGAAAGAAACCCAAGGGTCCCTTCGGATTTAGGCTACTATATTTTGCAGGGCCTCTAAATGGTCGCAAACACGGGCAGACCCATGTTGAAGTCTCAGGCCTTCCGAGGGCCCCCTCAGGCCTGCCGAGGGCCCCTCATGCCGACTGAGGGCCCCCTCATGCCTACCGAGGGCCCCTCAGGCCTACTGAGGGGCCCCTCAGGCCTACCGAGGGCCCCCTCAGGCCAACTGAGGGCCTTCTGTCGGTCTTCTGTCAGGCTGGCTGGGGCACCTCGGGGCCCTCAGTCAACTTCTTGGAGGGCCCCTCTTACAAATGTATGGGGGTGGAGGGCAAAATCATATGTTCCCCCCCCCCCCCCAACTTCTTGTGGGTGGCAGCTGCCCCCTCTTCCGCCGCCACTGGCTTCAACATCGCTGAATATGAATGCGCTATTTCCAAAGTCGTACGATGATCCGCAAGTTGTACAGTGGTTGACAAAGCTCCGATATGAGTTAAACAATTATATATAGAATATCTCTGCCCACGCTTCCGCTGTCATTATCCAAAAACTAATCCAGCTCGAGAGAAAATAGCTTCAGTGCGTTACATCCTGAGCTTCAGTGCGTTACATCCTGAGCTTCAGTGCGTTACATCCTGAGCTTCAGTGCGTTACATCCTGAGCTTCAGTGCGTTACATCCTGAGCTTCAGTGCGTTACATCCTGAGCTTCAGTGCGTTACATCCTGAGCTTCAGTGCGTTACATCCTGAGCTTCAGTGCGTTACATCCTGAGCTTCAGTGCGTTACATCCTGAGCTTCAGTGCGTTACATCCTGAGCTTCAGTGCGTTACATCATGAGCTTCAGTGCGTTACATCCTGAGCTTCAGTGCGTTACATCCTGAGCTTCAGTGCGTTACATCCTGAGCTTCAGTGCGTTACATCCTGAGCTTCAGTGCGTTACATCCTGAGCTTCAGCCGACTGTGACTTTCCCAATGCCAGGGCGAAGATGGAATCAGACATTTTACCCCCGAGAATCGAGGAGAAGCGTACGAAGTGCGAGAACTTGAACCACGCCCACTCGGCGGCACAGAGCGCCACGGACGCTGCAATTGAGAGCGGGGTGATGAGGAGAACAACCAGCGTATCGCCGAAGGACATCTGCTGGTACTCTGTCTGACCCTGCTGCGAGACCCTGCACATCGCATCTTTGGATTTAATCCAGCGACCCTTCAGCTCCGAGAGCATTCCCGTCTCCTTGATTTTAAGCAACACCCGGTTGATGTTTCGCCGCAGTTCGGGCCTTCTTTTGGAGATGGCCATGAACACGTCTTTGGACTTCACGGGTAAGCCTGGCATCGCCATGAGGTTGCAGACCTCGGACCCTAGGGCATACACCACCTTGTCGAAGTTGACGAACGTCATCACCTTGGGCTGGACGATCTCGAAGATGTTGTCTCCTCTGAAGTTGATCTCGATGAAGCCCTGTCTCGTCACTGAGCGTCGGTACAGCTCGCGTTCGTACTGCTCGCGGCTCCGTCTCCAGTCGTTGAGGACCGCGTGGCCAGGCTGGATGGCGAGCCTCCACCCGGGCTGTTCCGCGAACTCCTTCAGACTCCTGATCGGCAGGTCCGCCGAGTGCACCACCATGTGTGAGATGAGATTGGCCGTATAGCTGGTGTAGATGATGGTCCTCAGCGCCCAGCAGGAGGTGGCGACGAGGCGGGCGGGCGTGGCGCCCGGCAGCTCCGGCCAACTCTGCCCCACGAGAGACGTGAAGCAGAACAACAGACACGAGCCACATCCCATCTCATCCACTGGCCGTCGACGAGTCTCTTCTCGCGCGCCACCGAAGCGCAGAGAGACGCGGAGCACCAGCGAGAGCACCAGCAGCGACACCAGCACCGCCCACCAGACGCTGACGTGGAGCGGCTGCAGCAGCGAGCTGAACATGTCGCCCGTCAGCGGGGGGATCGCTCCACCCCGTCCCGCCCGCACGTAGAACGTGCTGAAGGACCGCGCTACAGCAACCGAGTCCAGGTAGTCTATGACGGCCGCCCGATCTGACCTCAGATACAGAGCCGTCACCGCCACATCAGCACCACCGTTGGCCAGCTCTCCGACCATCCCCGACCAGGTGCCGTTCTCGTCCACGCTGCCGTAGTCTCCGGAGAGGAGGGGTGCGATCCGGTAGCGGAGGCCCAGCTCCTGCGCCACGATCCGCCACAGGTGTACCAGGTACCCGTCGTAGTGGAAAGAGCCGTCCGCCAGGCGACTCACCAACACGAACGGAGGGTTGTGTACGGTGGTGACGACAATGTCGTCGTCGAGGGCCTTGTCGCCAGGGGGTCCCGACCACGGCTTACCGACCGACAGCAGGCTCCCCAGGCGCGCCATGCTCCGGGCCGTTGGAGGGACGTCCGCACGGGCCGGCGTCTGGCGAGCGACTGAGCGGATTGGGGGTCGGGGTCGCCCTCGTGCGTCAGCGGTCCCTAGGCCAGGCCACACGAGTCCCTCCCAGGCCGGCTGATGACAACCCATGCCAGACAATGGAGAGCGTCCCATTCAGACCCATCATGGCAATACATCGACGGCAATTGATGTGCGGTGTGTCTGCACCGCCGGACACCTGTAGGCTATAGCACAGTAGAACGTGTCCATAATGGATTCAATACACGCGCAGGCACAATAACGGCATACTGCAGTTTCCAGTGCAGTGCATTGTGTTTTATCGTTAGCCGTGGGAGTGGCCACAGCAGCGACCGTCGCTTTCACTACATCGAACTTCTTTGAATGATATGTGTTGTGACGTATGCGAACCTTCCTTCGATAGGGAGTTATTTGTTGCACGCATCGTAACTATTACTAAATTAATATTTGTTTCTGCATGCAACAGGGGCCCGGGAACAGGGGAGCAGCGGGAGCGCTCCCCCCCCCCCCCCCAACATCTGGACCGGGTGTGGGGGGGGGGCCTCCCCCAACTTTGGCGTGGCAGAAGTTTTCCTAAAAATGAGCTATTACAATTTTCTTCATATAGTTATATAAAATATGAAAGCCTCCTTATGTCACTTCATTTTGTTTTGTATGGTTTTCTTGTATAGCATAAGGGTCATTCCACGTCAAATCGCACAAGAAATTCCCCGACCTCCTCCGATTTTGATGAAAATTGGCACACCTGTAGTGTCAAGTGAAAGAAACATACACACCCACTTTCAGGTCCGGGTGACCTCAAGGGCCATATTTAGAGGTCATCAAAGGTCACGATTTTTTGCGTACTTTATATCAATAAAACGTCTATATGTTATCGGAATACAACTAATATCGAAGTGTTCCACAGGGTTGAACCATTCGGAAATAAGGGGTAAAAATCTACGTGACCTCAATTTGACCTGTGACCTGACTAGGTCAAAATTATTTAAAAAAGGATATTTCTATAAGTTTCCCTGCTCGTAACTAGTCGGCACTTGGCAGAATAAATGAACGTAACATCCTCTAAGAATGTGCAAAAAATAATGGCGGAGACTTAACTTTTTGAGATACCGCCCTTTGAGTATGGTAAGGAAGTGAAACGGAGCAATGCCCATGATTGCAATGCAATGATTTGATTGATTTCTGCAATTATTTCAATGCAATGAGCAATGCAATGATTTCTAGGACATTTTAGGATGCTGATTTCAAATTTGGAATCCATTTTACATAATCGTATATTCCACTGGGGTCATGCACTTGACACGTCAACCGAGGTCACTGACCTCCGATGACCTGAGATGACATTTTTGGACTCTGATAGCTTCTAGGACATTTTGTGACCCAGATTTCAAATTGGCACCCATATTTTGCATAATATTGTACATATAATTATATAAAATGGATTCCAAATTCGAAATCAGCATCCTAAAATTTCCTAGAAACCTCCAGAGGCCAACAATATCATCTCAGGTCATCAAAGGTCAGTGATCTCGGTTGACCTCTGGAAAGGTCATCCGGGGTCATGATCTCAATGGAAACCATAAATGCCACCTGTAACACATGTGCATATGTGTATGCTCCTGAACATCTATAAAACACCGATATTACCTATAGGTAATACGCATCTATGGGCAATACACTTCCTAGGTCATGCTGAAAACTCTGAAAGTGATTGAATTCGTCAACTGGAAGCTATACCCACCAAATAAGACGTAAAAAAAGAAACCGACATTATGGCAAGAGACATGAAAATAACCTTGGGACATTGCTCCGTTTCACTTCCTTGCCATACTCAAAGGGCGGTATCTCAAAAAGTTAAAAAGTCTCCGCCGTTATTTTGTGCACATTCTTAGAGGATGTTACGTTCATTTATTCTGTCAAGTTTGGACTAGTTACGAGCAGGCAAACTTATAGAAAATACATTTTGTGATTTTTACCTCGTCAGGTCAAAGGTTAAATTGAGGTCACGTATATTTTTACCCCTATTTCCGAATGGTCCAACTCTGTAGAGCACTGCGATATTAGTTGTGCTCCGCTAAGTCCATTAGCATACAATATATAGGCGTTTGATTGATATAAAGTACGCAAAAAATCGTGATCTTTGATGACCTCTAATTATGACCCTTGAGGTCACCCGGACCTAATAGTAGGTGTGTGTTTCTTTCACTTGACACTACAGGTGTACCAATTTTCATCAAAACCTGAAGGGGGCCGGGTACGAAACCACCCTTTTTGTGCGATTTGACGTGGAATGACTCAAAAGTATTATATAGCTTTGCCTTTATAGCAGTATCGTATACTTTTATTTTCCTTCCTACATTTGGTAGCAGTTGTCTGCGTGGCGCGTCGTCGTTAAAATGACGCACTGGCGGCGATAAACATCTGCTGCATTTTGTTTATAAGTTTATCCCACATCAACGTTACGGATGTGGTCAAACTGGCGTGCTACCTTCTAGCTGTCCTCTCTGTCTCTGCCGACGAGGCGGCAATGGGGTGTCAGTTGACAAAGATGTAGATGGCGCTGATGTACAATGTGACCCAAGCGGCGATCACCGCCATTGGCGACAATGCATTAAGTCACTGTTTGAGGGTGGCTCTAAAAATAGCTACGATGAAAAATGCCAAAGGGCCAAGTCTCATGTGGTTCGCTGAAGCTTTCTGAGTTCAATGCTGCCATTTGTTTGATGATATAAATAATTGGGGTTGCACAAAATTGGCCCGAAGTCAACCATGCGCGGCGCGCCGGCATAAGGTCGATCGGGCCGTCCGGCCCCAGCAGGCGATCGACCATGTCTCGCCGCGGCCGGCCGTCGTCTTCGGTGGCGAAGGCTGCGGCTCAGGTGAACGGCAGTATTTTAGTCTACCGTCATTATTTATATTTATCATACGATCAAGGCCACACAAGATGGTGATGGGAATGAGCGATGGTGGATGCGGCGCAGAAGGAACGAGAGGAGCTGAAGGAATGGCACTGAGCAGGGCAGTGGCGCACGCAGGATTCCATTTCCGGGGGGGGGGTCAGAGCCCTAAAAGCGGGCCCCCTTGTGAGCGGGCCCCCACCCGTTTTAGAAAACTTCGCGGATTTCGGTCACTTGTTTTTGAGCGGGGACCCTACAGCATGGGACCTGAGACATTATAATTTGCTTGTCAATGTCGTGTAAGGTGACTTCGTGTGCTACTGATGTGCGAATTGTAGGTGCGTGTGCTACTGATGTGCGGTACAACTGTCGAGAGTAAATTTGACGAAATGAGGTAAATGACAACAACAAAAATTATATTTTACAGGTTAGGAAGGTTAGGCAGGTAAATGACAACAACAATTATATTTACAGGTTAGGCAGTCCGATCCCCGGTAGTTGTCATCATCATCATCGTTGGGGTTTTAGTGCGCTTCGACTACGTCATTCGCGCCCACCATCATGTTGCCACAAGTTGCCATAAACCATTTCCTGAAGCAACAATGGATAATGTAAAAAATACGTATCAATATCAAATACGCCCGTATCAAGAATTTGCAAGGATCGGGCCCTGTTGTGACCGGGCCTTCGTTTTGGCCGGGCCCTATGTCACGTCTTTCCCAGGACCGGGCCCCTGTCTCGATCGGGCCTGACCAAGACTGGCCCCTACCAGAAACGGGCCCGCATCAAGAATATGCAAGGACCGGGCCCTGTTGTGGCCGGGCCCATATCACGCCTTTGTCAGCACCGGGCCCCTGCCTCGATCGGGCCTGACCAAGACCGGGTCCCTACCAAAAACGGGCCCGTATCAAGAATATGCGAGGACCGGGCCCTGTTATGACCGGGCCCTCGTCCTGACCGGGCCCCATGCCACGCCTTTGCCAGCACCGGTCCCTGCCTCGATCAGGCCTGACCAAAACCGGGCCCCTACCAGAAACGGGCCCGTATCAAGAATATGCAATGACCGGGCCCTGTTGTGACCGGGCCCTCGTTCTGACCGGGCCCCATATCACGCCTTTACCAGCACCGGGCCCCTGCCTCGATCGGGCCTGACCAAGACCGGGCCCCTACCAGAAACGGGCCCGCATCAATAATGTTCAAGTATCGGGCTCTCGTTATGACCGGGCCCCATATCACGCCTTTGCCAGCGCCGGGCCCCTGCCTCGATCAGGCCTAACCAAGACCGGACCCCTACCAGAAACGGGCCCGTGTCAAGAATATGCCAGGACCAGGCCCTGTTGTGACCGGGCCCCATCATCCCATGCCACGCCTTTGTCAGCACCGGGCCCTACCTCGATCGGGCCTGACCAAGACCTGGCCCCTACCAGAAACGGGCCCCTCAGAAATACGGGCCCCTCAGAAATTTCGGGGGGGTCAGCTGACCCCTTTGACCCCCCTGCGTGCGCCACTGGAGCAGGGAATACAATTGACCACATGCCACCGCACTTACAAGTCGTTGGTCCTGCCGTATTTTATATGAAAGTGTGTGTATTCAGTATTTACCTCATTTTTTTCTGGAGAGCATGACGGTCTGTGCTGCTCCAGCAGGATGTCATAAGCAGGTGTCGACAATACGATCTTCTGCTCAATCGAAGGTGAGTATGTTTTTTTAGCAGTGTTTCAAACAGCAAGTTCCATCTGTGGTGACATCGCAATTAAAGGGAGTGTGCCTACTGTTCTCTAATGTTAAAAATATTTATCATACGGTAAGTAGCCATTGGTTTGATTGTTGTATATGATGAAATTCACGTCTGGAGCCCCTTTAGTTGAATTTTCACTTATATTGTTGTTTTGCTTATTTTTTTTCTCGATATCTATAAAACGATCGTCACTATGGTGATGTTATGTAAAACGGCGCACATAAGATAATACAATTAGGGTCACATCATGCAAGATAGAAAGACAAGTTTTGCACAGCACGTTCTTGCCACTGTGAACTTTATTATGTTCAAGTTTCGTAGCCCTAAATTGATATCTTCTTCAAAAAATGCCCATCGGCCATCATCGAAAAACATGATGGCCGTCCAGTTTCTGTTCGGCTGCTGCTGTCAGCGTGCACGAGCTGTTTTGTTGAATTGCTATTGGCCGGCGTTAACAATATGCTAGCAGTTTAATCGATAGTTGCAGTGCTTCTAATAGCGGAAGCCCTCTGGAGTCTACCCGATAACTTTTTGCTCCCAGCAAGTTCCTGGAGTCTTTGGAATATCTCAGCAACTAGGGCGAATCTGGAGAAACGAAGTCATGGGTCAGTTCAGAAAATTTTGTTCTATAGACCAGTGTCAATAACCCCAAATAAGCGATTTGAGAAGGCACACTCCCTTTAATGCACAGTGAAGGCCTTTCTTCCATATTTTGTATTAAATATATGAATGTGTATCAGTTTAACAATCAAATGTACAACCATTGTTGTTTGACACCAATATTTTGTTGTTGTTTGGCCCGAAGCCACGGTGGATAGAAAGATTGCTCGCCCAGGAGCCGCAGCCAGCAGCCCCGACGACGGCTGCCGCGGCGAGTCGATATGGTTGATCGTTCGCTGAGGCTGGATGGGCCGCTCGCCCTTATGGCGGTTCGCCACGCATGGTTGACTTCTGCGATTTTGTGCAACCTCAATTATTGATATCATCAAAAAAATGGCAGAATGCAACTCAGAAAGTTTCAGCGAACCACATGAGACTTGGCCCTTTAGCACTTTCGATCGTAACTATTTTTAGAGCCACCTTCAAACAGTGACTTAATACATTGTCGCCAATGTCGGCAATCGCCGCTTGGGTCACATTGCTGCCCAGCGCCCCTGGCGGCGGAAATTTTGTTGACATACCCCATTGCAAGCAAGAGTTATCGTAAATGTCGTAGGCTACCGTGATACGGTGAGTATTACTTTTAAACCACTAGCATATTTACACCCACCGGTCGAGACGCAGTGGGCCCTCCAGGAATAATTACAAGTGCGTTGAATAGCTATAGCTATGTGTCTGAGATGGGTTGGTTGGAGTTCGAGATGGATTGGGGGTGAAGTAGAAAAAAAGTCAAAAAAGTCCAAACTCAAAAAAGTATTAAAAAAAATCAAAAAGTCGAAAGTCGAAAAAGTCGACAAAGTCGAAAAAGTCGACAAAGTCGAAAAAGTCGAAAAAATATAGCCCCGCAAGCCCCGCAAGTCTCGGAAGCCCTGCAAGCCCTGCAAGTCCCCCATGCCCCGCAAGCCCGCCAAGTAAAAAATACAAATATACATCCATCTATCGGGAATGCGAATCTATGAGATTGCGACGCGGAGCGAGCACAAGGCGCTAGTCTCCTATATATATATATATATATATATATATATATATATATATATATATATATATATATATATATATATATATATATATATATATATATATATATATATATATATATATATATATATATATATATATATATATATATATATATATATATATATATATATATATATATATATATATATATATATATATATATATATATATATATATATATATATATATATATATATATATATATATATATATATATATATATATATATATATATATATATATATATATATATATATATATATATATATATATATATATATATATATATATATATATATATATATATATATATATATATATATATATATATATATATATATATATATATATATATATATATATATATATATATATATATATATATATATATATATATATATATATATATATATATATATTTGAGTAGTGTCCGTTTTGCACTCGGAACACAGCAAGGTTTTCGTGTCTGTCCGCGAATGGAATGCGGGTTAAGCACGTGCGTTAGTGAGGTGGAGTCTTTCTTCCAGGAGATTACCGATAATTTAATCCGAGCCGAGGTCCCTGCCGGCCGTGTGGTACAGGGGCAGGGAGGGGTGTTGGTGGAAGGGGGTCATGCCGGGTGTGTGTGTGATGGGAGAGGAGGGGGGGGGGGGGGGGGGTATGAACCAACAATGCCTCGAAACCCGCTCAAAAAGGCACCGAAACTCCGTCCAGGGCCGCTGCAACTCGGCACGTATCAGTAGCTGCACATACCGCACCGGCGTCATGACGTCACTGAATTCCCGTGCCTTTGTGAGCATGGAGCCTCCGTCTAGAATAATCCCGATGAATATTAAAGGGACATTGCCACCTTTCTGAAAGTTGTCAAATATACGCCGGTTGTACCCGAAAATATGAAGTAAGTGCTGCTGAAAACGATGGTGATATTTTTCTCTCTCGAAAACTTCACTCAACTTATAATAATTAGTTTTTTTTTAAATTTGGGTTGATGACGTCATTATTGAGCTACATAGAGCTATATATAAATCCTTTACGCTGCCAAAGTTTGGGACAATTTTTGTCAGACAATTCTGGCGATTCAAATACAAGCAGGTACCAGGTAAACTGTGTCGCACTCACTTGACCACCGAAGTCTTGTCACTGAAAGCTCCACATACCACACATCGAATTCTTGGCATCGTTTGAAAATAGTATTAGAGTTTCACTTTATAGAAGTCTAGTTATCCTGATATAACCCACGGTAAATATAATACACCCAGCGATCAAGAAACGAAACGCGTAAATATCTCCAAGGTTTACCTTAAAACAAGTCGACTATCATCACCATTGGGTAAAGAGAGACTACGTCATCGGCTTTAAACCCCTATTCAAATACACGTGGGGTTTATTTGTTACAATTGTCAAGACCAAGCTCAAATTTCTTTTCGAATAGATCTATGTGGTTGTTTTAACTGCTACCCTACTTAATTTCAAAGCAATGCCAACAACATGGCTATCTCAACTCAAAACTAATGTTAAGGTGGGAATGTCCCTTTAATAGTTGAGCGGCATCTGTAGTTCCGAGCTAGGAAAACAGCCAACAATCTGTGTGTAATTCATGTGCCTTTTGTGCATAGGGAACCTCCATTCCGGAGAAATTTGTTAAATTACAAGTGCGGTAAATGGCTATAGCTATGTGTCTGAGATGGTTTGGTTGGAGTTTGTGTTTCGGTTCGTTTCGTCTAGGTCGCGGAAACAGTAAACACTCGTGCCAGATATATTGCTGTGCCGGACATAGGGACGCAACTGACGCTGAGGCGCCCGTGACCCCGCCCGGCGTCCCTCGAGCCAGACAATGCCCTCTGGGTATGCGCCGGCAGAGGCGCGCTCAGGGACGGAGCTGGCGGTCGCGAGACAGGGGCGACTCCAGGCAATACAGTACGGGGGTTAGGCTACAACATAACACCTCCCCCAAGACGATGGCTTAATTGCATAGAGTAAATCGTCTTTTAACAAAGTACGCGCACAGCGAAACAAAGACGGCGACAACACTAATCGCAGTACGTGGTGGCGCCCCAACGAACTGTCAGGCGCTGGGGCGGCCGCCATGAGCGGCAGCTGCGGCGTGGCGCCGGCGGTGCCGCTGCTGCTGGCGCTGCTGCCGACGTCACTGCTGCTGACGCCGCTGCTGACGTCATCGCTGCTGGCGCCGCTCGGGGTGCGTCAGCTACCTGTCGGCCGAGGGTTTGGCGATCGGCAATTGCGGCGGCCGGCGCTCTGGTGTCGATCAGGGGCCGGTACGGCCGCAGGAACCGCCGGTTCCGCCAGTATACCCGGCCACTCGCCGTCTTGACTAGGTAGGTACGGCGTTGGCCGATACCGACGATGATACCTGTCCGGTCCCAGCGACCGGTGGCGGTGTCCTGGAGATCTACACGGGCGCCGATCTGCAGTTTAGAGAGCCGGCGCGCTGACGCATCGTGGTAGCGCGCCACCTGCTCCCGAGTCGCGGCGGACTTGGCCTCGCACTCTGCTGTTAGCGCTGCCACTCGGGCGCGAATGCCCGGTGGTGTGTTGGCACACCCGACCGAATCGGGTGCCCGAACAGAACCTGGGCTAGCCGATCTAGCGCTAGCCGACTGTGCTGCTCAAAAACAAAGGCTGCCAAAGCGGCGAAAACTGCGACCTGCCGTCGGCTCTCGTCGTGTTGCGGAGCTCAAGAAGTCCCTCGCTCAGCTGCTCATAGTCCAGCCGGCCTCGAGAAGACGCGGTGAGAATCAGCTTCTTCACCGCTTTGACGGCAGCCTCTGCGTGGCCGTTGGACCGCGGATACCGCGGTGATGACACCTCGTGCCGTACCTCCAGCGGTTCAGAAACCGGCGCAGGGTGCCCGACGTAAACTGCGGGCCACCGTCGGTTCTGATCACGACTGGGACGCCCGTCTGGGAAAACAGCATCCGCAGCTCTTTGGTGAGGTGCTCGGCCGATGCAGTCCGAGGGCAGATGGTGATATACGGCCAGCCGGAGAGTCGGTCCGCGTACACGAGGTACGTCTGTCCGGCGACGTGGAAATAATCCGCCGAGACCGACTCGAACACGCGGCTCGGCCGATCATCCTCACGCCACAGCGGCTCGTTGGCGTGACTGGGCACCAACTGCCTCCAGCGCGGGCATGATGAGACCACGTTGGTGACGTCACGGTCGATGCCCGGCCAGTATACGCAGAGGCGAGCGCGGCGCTTCGTCCTCTCGATGCCCTGGTGTGACATGTGCAGGCGGGTGAGGACGCCTCGGCGGAGACTGACGGGGATCACCAGCCGAGGGCCGTATACGATGAGGCCGTCGTCCAGGGCCAGCATGCTGCGCACGCCCCAGTACGGACGGACGGCTGGTAGCACCTCGTGCCGGTGCTCCGGAAACCCGTGCAGAATGGCCTCTCGCAGAGCTTCGTACTCAGGATCGTGGGCGGCGGCGGCTCGGATTTTCTCCAGACTGGGATCCACGAGCGGCGCCAGACGCACGCCATCCTCTGCTTCCCGCTCCAAATGCAGAGCTGCGACGACGGCAGCGTGGAGCGGGTCCTCAGCGTCCTCCGCCGCCAGGTCGTCGGCGGTCGGGTTGCTGGTCGGAGCGCGTGACAGCGCATCCGGTATCTGGTGGTCGGATCCCTTCTGCCAGCTGGCGGTGAAGCAGTACGGAGTCAGTTTTTCGCGCATCCGCTGCAGCCGGGGGTTTTCTATCTCACTCAGCTGCTTCTGGTTCAGGATCGGTACCAGCGGACGGTGATCGACGACCAGGGTGAAAGACGGCAGTCCGGCGAGGTAGTTACGGCACTGCCGGCATGCCCACAGGCAGGCTGCCAGCTCGATTTCCACGACCGCGTACCGCGACTCAGTGTCGGTGAGAAATCGCGAGCCACACTGCACCAGCCGCCAGGTGTCGCCGTGTCGCTGGAGTAGTGCGAAGCCGAGGCCTCGCGTTCGGGCGGCGTCCGTCTGCAGCATCGTCGGCAGACTCGGGTCGAAGAACGCCATGACCGGCGGAGCAGCCAGTACCGCCTTGACCCGCAGGAAGGCCGCCTCGTGCTGCGCTGTCCAGCACCAGATGTAACGCACCTTCAGTAGGTCTCTGAGCGGCTGAGCGGCGTGGGCGAGCTCAGACGACAGACCGCCGAGCTGGTTAGTCAGTCCCATGAACGACGTCAGGTCAGTGATGTTCTCAGGTCTCGGGAAGTCTGCGATGGCTTTCAGCTTCTCCCCGTCGGAAGTGTAGCCGTCAGACGTGATGCGGTAGCCACAGTAGTTGACTTCGTGCCTGGCGAAGACGAACTTCTTCGGGTTTAGCGTGATGCCGCGCTCGTCACACCGTTGTACAACGGCGATGACGTGCGCCAGATGCTCCCGGTAGGTGGCATCGTACGCCAACAAGTCGTCCACGACTTTGACGGTGTTGGGGATGTCGCCGAGGGCCTGATCGCCGCGGCGATTATACTCGTCACCGGCAGACACACATCCCTGTGGCGCCCTCAGGAACTTCATGCGTCCCCAGGGCGTGATGAAGCATGTCAGGTCTTGACAGTGCTCGGCGAGTTGGACCTGAAAGTACCCCATGGCGGCGTCCAGCGTAGTCATCCAGCGACTGCCGGCATGGATGTCCGCCACGGCGTCGTGTGGTGGTCGCACTGGGTAGGTAGGCCGCTTCACGAAGCGATTCAGGCGAGTCAGGTCGACGCACAGTCGAACTCCAGACGGCCGCTTAGCGACGGCGACCATCGGATGACACCACTCTGTGTAGTAGTCGACCGGTGCGATGACGCCTCGAGCCTGAAGTTCATCGAGCTGGGCCTTGATGTCCGCCCTCCAGGCGTACGGGATCGGACGCGCGGCGGTGACGGCTGTTGGAGTCGCGTCCTCGCGCAGCTCAATCACCATCATCCCGCCGTCCATCTCGCGCAGCGGGCCGTCAGTACTGAAGACGCGTGGGTACTGGGCCAAGATCGCGGTTGCGTGAGCTGCTACGGTCTCTTCAGACGGGTCCGCGTCGCTGGACCATGTAGGCAGGCCTCCGGCTGGTGGCACGTCTCCGTGTCCGCCGGGCTGGGCCGGCTGCGCCGCTGTGCTCCGGGCGCGGCCGCTACCCGTGAATGGCGCTGCGGTCGCGGCTGTGTCAGCGGATGCCACTAGGGGCGCTGTAGTCGCTGGGGTCCCGGCACTCCCTCCCTACCCTCCACGTGCCCTGGGTCCACCCCCGGGTCCTGGCTCTCCCTCCCTTCCCTCCCCTCCCTGAGTCCGCCTCCTTTGTTTTCTACAATACCAGGGTTTCACTAACCTCCCCTCCCTGAGTCCGCCTCCTTTGTATTCTACAATACCAGGGTTTCACTAACCTACCATCCCTGCGTCCGCCTCCTTTGTATTCTACAATACCAGGGTTTCACTACCCTCCCCTCCCTGAGTCCGCCTCCTTTGTATTCTACAATACCAGGGCTTCACTACCCTACCCTCCCCCCCCCCCCATGATGGTGATGTCGCCACCGTCTGGACTTTCTCTGCCGGAGGCGTGATGTGCTTGATCTGCGCTGGGAAGTCGGCTGGCAGTATCCCCAGGGCGACTGAGTCGAACCAGCTGATCAGCATGCCCGTCAGCTCTCTGATGACGTAGACGGTGACGTCGACAGAGCGACCGCCCAGTTTCAGCGTTCCACAGAACGCTCCGAGGCAGTCGAGTGGGCGGCGCCCCACGGCGGTGAAGTTCGTCTGTAGGTCCTCCTTCAGCCGAGAAGTGTCGATGCCGATGGACTGAGCGACGTCACTGCCCATGACTGTCGTCTCAGCTCCGGAATCTGGCGTGCACTGCAGCGTGCTGTTTCCGGCCGGATGACACAGATGAACCTTGATCGTAGGCGTTGGACGGGTGCAGACGCCACTGATGTACACGTCCGAGATGACGCGCTGGACGCTTCGTCCGTGCTGTGCTGACCGTCCTCTCTGCGCTGCAGATCCACGGTCAGGGTCCGGGGGCGGTGCAGCGGCAGAAGCTGGTCCCGTGCGGGCGGCCTGACGACACACCACCGCATAGTGTCCGACCTTGCCACATGTGTGGCACGTGGCGCCAGCGGCGCGGCACGTGGCGGCGTCAGAGTGCTTGTCGCGACCGCACCGCTGACACTGGCCTCCGGGCCCGGGCGACTGGCCGGATGTGTCGCGCGATCGCGGGCCGCGCGATCTGGTGCGAGCTCTCCGGTAGGCTGAAAGTCGCGCCACGGACTGGCCCGCGGGGCCGCGGATGTCGGCACACGTGGCACGCGCGTTCTCAGATGCGCGGCAGATGTCGACAGCACGCTGAAGGGTGATGTCGGGCTCCTCTAGCATCCGCCTCACTGCTTCTTCGTCACGCGCGCCGCACACCACCCGGTCGCGGAGCCGATTGTCCATGCACTGTTCGCAGAACGCGCAGAACGACGCGATCTCCTTCACGCCACACAAAAAGTCATCGAAACACTCTCCCGCCTCCTGCGCACACGAGTAAAAGTCACGACGGTCCACGAGTACGTTGCGCTGCTTCCGCAGATGCTTCTCCATGGCAGACACGATATTTGCCAGGGATGCGTCGTCGGCTACGTCCAGAGCGTATCTGATCACACGGTGCCAGTCCTCGTCCAGGAGGCTGAGAAGCGCGGCGCGCTGGCCTGCGACGGGAAGCGTGGAGGCTCCGGTAAGCATCATGTAGCCGTGCAGCTTCTCCTTCCATACGGCGAAGTCACGCAGCGACGCCGAGGAGGTCAGGTACGGAGCTGGGGTCGTGGAGGCTGGCATCCTGACTGTGGAACGGGCGGCGGCTGCGGACCCTGGGTCCTCAGCGCCCGGACCCATCACGGCAGGAGGCTGACGGCTCATCAGCCGCTCCAGCATGCCAGCGAGGCGCTCTTCCCGTTGAGCGGAGAGTTCCGCCTGCTGAACCAGCAGGGCGGACAATCTGTCCAGGTCACTCATCGCACTGATGATACGCGGCACAGGCTAATCACAGACACGGTCACTGCTCGCAACACTACACGACCGCGCCATGTTGTGTTTCGGTTCGTTTCGTCTAGGTCGCGGAAACAGTAAACACTCGTGCCAGATATATTGCTGTGCCGGACATAGGGACGCAACTGACGCTGAGGCGCCCGTGACCCCGCCCGGCGTCCCTCGAGCCAGACAATGCCCTCTGGGTATGCGCCGGCAGAGGCGCGCTCAGGGACGGAGCTGGCGGTCGCGAGACAGGGGCGACTCCAGGCAATACAGTACGGGGGGTTAGGCTACAACATTACAGAGTTCGAGATATATTGGGGGTGAAGTAGAAAAAAGTTCAGTGAAAAGTCAAAAAAGTCAAAAAAAAAGTCAAAAAAGTCCAAAAATGAACTAAAAAAAAGTACAAAAAAGTCAAAATGTCGAAATGCCGAAAAAGTCGAAAAAGTCTAAACAAAAACTTCCTCAGTGGGCTCCCCGAGTTCGACGTGCGTCGGCACCACCCTCTGGCGCTAATCCTCAACTCCAAGAACCTGGATGAGATTGAAAACCCCCGCCTCCAGCGCCTGCGGCAGAAACTGCTGGTGATGACATTCACTGCTCGGTGACAGCGTGACACGGACCATCAGGCAGCCGACGCCCTCTTAAGGTCACCGGTGGACCCGCCGACAGAGGAGGATGAGCTGGCCGAGGACAGATCGGCAACAACCGTCGCCGCAATAATCACAGGCGAGGCGAGCGATCTCTGCACCGACCTCAGGCTGGATGAGGTACGTCGAGCGGCAGACCGGGACGAGGAGGCGCAGATCCTTCTTCAGTCCGTGATGGACGGCTTCCCGTCCCAGAAGGCCGACCTTCCCGCGCTCCTGCGGCCATACTGGCCGGGCAACGACCCCGCCTCGCTGTCGATGACGGGCTGGTCGTGTGTGGTTGCCGGCTCGCCATTCCCCGCCCAATGCGCGCAGCCGTCCAACATGACACGCATTTTCAGTGTAGATTGCGAAAGTCAGGGGAAAAAAAGACGAAGAGTCGAGCCCACCAGATTGTCTTCTGGCCAAACATGAACAACGACATCGAGAACATCACCAAGGCCTGCCAGCCCTGCCAGAGGGAACTGCCATCGCTGCCGAAAGAGACGCTGCGCACGCACGAGCAGGCCAGCCGCCCATTCCAACACCTCTGCGCCGACTTCTGTCAACACGCCGGCCAATACTTCCTGGTGGCGGTCGACCCTCTCTCCGGGTGGCTCACAGTCTGCCCGGTCGGCCGACACGCCAGTGCCTCGACGCTCATCAGGGAACTCCGCGGCATCTTCTGCCTGGCTGGAGCCCCGGAAGTCCTCTGGTCCGACAATGGTCCTCAATTCACCTCAGCCGCCTTCCAGGCCTTCCTGAAAAACTGGACCGTGCTATACCGCACCTCCTCTCCTCACTACGCCCAGTCCAACGGCCGAGCCGAAGCCGCCGTCAAGTTTGCCACCAAACTCATCCGCCGCTGCTGGCGTGACGGACACATCGACAACGACAACTGGGCGCGGGGAATGTTGCAGCACCGAAACACGTCTGGCCCCGACGGCAGGTCGCCTGCCCAAATCCTTCTCAACTCACCGGCAAGAGACATGCTACCCGCCCACCGGCGCTCGTTTGCCCCCCAGTGGCAGCGGGCAGCCGACGATGCCGAGCGCGCCGCTGCCGCGCGCCAGGAACGCACCCGGACGGCCTACAACCAGCACGCCCGCGACCTGCCTGCTCTCCACATCGGATCGCAAGTCGCCCTGCAGGACCCGGCAACCGGCACCTGGGACCGGCACGTCGTAATCACCGACGTCGGCCCGTATCGGCGTTACTTCATCCACCTGCCCAGCGGCCGTGACCTCACCCGCAACAGGCGCCACCTCCGCCAACGATACGCCCACGCCAAACCGGGCACTACTGTCACCGCGCCCCTGCCCGGGCCTCCCCTGTCCGGGCCGCCGTCCACCGCCCCTGATGTCGGGCCGGTGCAGCCGCCTCCGCCGCCGCCACTGCAGCCGCCGCCGGCCGGCCTGCCACTCGAGGCACCACGGCGCTCTGAGCGACCCCGCCGCCAGCCAGAGCGGCTTATCAAGCTTATGTAAATAGTAATCGCACTGTACGGTCTCCTCTCTCGTGATGTGTTTTATTTCGATCTTATGTTTCTGAACGTCACCCGCCAGTTGACTGGTGGTGGTGGGGGGGGGGGGGAAGGGGGGGGGTGAGTCTGATCTGTTAGCCGAGTCCTCCGCTAGGTGGCAGTGCGCCTGCGGGATAAATACAGTCTTCTCTGAGTCGCCGACGCGTGTGGAGCTGGCGGCTACTACGGACTCGAACACTCGGCAAACAGACAGAGATCGTTTTCGAAGACGCAGTAGAGGAGAGGGCCTAGAGATGAGCCTTGAAACACACCGATGCTGTTGGGCAGCGGGAGGGAAGTTTTTACTCCACCCAGACCGTCAGTGAGGCTGACACTCTGGGTGTGGTTACGCAAATAGGCAGATAACCAGGACGTGTCAATTCCGTGAAGTGATAATTTTGAAAGGAGTTTTGAATGATGACATCGAAACATTTGCTCAAATCCAGCAGGCAGAGAAGGGAAACTTCTCCGTGGTCAAAGGCAAATACGATTTGGTCGGAAATTGAGGTCAGCGCGGTTTCAGTTGAGTGACGAGGCCGGAAACCGTGCTGACTGGAAGAGAGGAGGTGGTTATCTGATAGGTATTTGTAAAGCTGCTAGCTAGTGTACAGCGCGCTCTACGATTTTGGCTATGACTGGAACAATACTACACAGTCCGCCCCTGTAGCTCAGTTAGGAGAGCGCTGGGCTTCTGGCCTCACCCAGTAGTGGCAGCCCGGGATTGAGTCGCTTCGGCGCTCGCTATTTGGCCCTGACTGGGATGGCCTGCGGCCGGTGTCAGCGGTCGTACTCAAGGTCAGGTGACGTCAGAGGGCGGGGCGGACCGTGTCCAGGTGTCGGGCACGTAAAACTTTCGCTTCTAAATTCTGCCGGACGCCAGAAATTGCTTGATCGGGTGGTGGGGGCAGGGCCTGCGCAACAAGCTATGCTTAGCGCGGGGCCTGACTTCGGATATCCACCCATTCAAAAACATTCGGACTAAATTACAAAAACAAAAACAAACAAAAAACAATGGATATAGGACTGAAGTTGGATGGGTCAGAAATATTGCCGAATTTGTGAATAGGATGGACTAGGGAATGTTTCCAGGATACAGGAACGTCGGACTGGGTTATGCTGGAGTTGACCAAATGCAGGAGCACCCACCCAACCGAGTCAAAGCAGGCACGAATCATTCGTATGCTGATGCCGTCGTCACCGCAGGCCGGCGAGGCACTCATCCCAAACACAACGGCCTGCAACTCCGTCAGTGACAACGGCATCAGCACAAGATAACAGGCACCGACACGCGGCAGACGACAGGCTATGTCCGGCGTAGGCCCTAAGCGCTTCACCTCCTCAGCCACACGCGGACCCACGCCGACAAAATAACGATTTAGGTCGTCCGGTGTGACGTCTGGCAGCTTACGGGCGGCTCGTTTGCTGCCGACGACAGGTCTAATCAGTCGCCACATCGACGCCCGTCTACCCTCACGGATGCGCCGCTCCACATCCTGGCGAGTACCATGCATAATCGCAGAACGCACGGCTCGGTTTGCATCACGGTACTGGGTTGACCCGTGACCAAACGCTGCCAGCGCCCACGGCGGCGAGACATCAATACTTTAGTTGAGTCAGACACCGCGGGGGCGCTCGGGTTCCTGATTTTAGCAGTCCTGAGAGGGGCATGGGAGTCGATTATCGGCAGAAATATGGCGACAAAGTGGTTCCACTCAAGCGTGACGGTGGCTGAACTAAACACAGCGCTCCAGTCGGCTAGCGCTAGATCAAGGTTCATGGAGTACGTGTCCACATGGCCAAGACAACGTGAACGAACGCCAGTAGGCTGACCTTAACACAAGTCGACTATCATTACCAGTTGGGTAAATAGACACGACGCTGTCGGTTTAGAGGCCCTATTCAAATACACATGGGCCTTATTTTTTACAGATGTCAAAATCGAACTCGAATATCTTTTTGATTAGATCATTGTGGTTGTTTTAACTGCTACCATACTTAATTGCAATGCCAAACCATCAAAATGGCTATCTCAACTCAAATATAATGTTAAGGTGGGATAGTCCCTTTAAGGCACTTTAGGCAGTGCTTAACCAAAGTTCAGACCCTATTCTTGCACTGTTTTGTAAGAGTTTCGTTGTCTAAAATCATAGGAAAATACTACAGAAAGTTTTCCTGACATACATATTTTGGGTTCAAATAGCAACAAATTGACTATGCAGAGTAAGACTGCGTACTAAGATTTGCATTATTACATGCTTATGATACAGTTTTAATTTAGCTGCATTCGTGCTTGTTTTTCTGTATCAAAAACAAAGGCTGCCAAAGCGGCGAAAACTTCGGCACTAAGGCACGCCTAAGCCAGCTTAAGCCAAAGTGTTTGGCTAAAAGTATTGGCTAGGACCAGTATATCGCCAATATGTTTGGCAGAAATTATATGGCCTCACCATTTGCGCTTAAAGCGGCGCAAACAAATGATCGCGTTCATCATGGGGCTTACACCACTGACATCAATATAATACCTAGACAGCCAACTCGGGCGCTGCATACGCCGGACGGCCTGTTCCCACACTGTGTGGTGGCGTCAGCCGTCCTGGGGGGCAAAACATCGCGGGCGCCATAGGGACCAATGTATATAAATGGCAAATCTGAACGGTGCCCTGACTGGGCTACGCTTGGAAAAAGTGGTGCAAAATAGCATCATATTATTCGTTGGAGATTCTAGATTGAGCCCAAATGAATTATAAGGTTCCACCTAGTCATGGAATTTCTGGAGAGCAGCTGCCATGATCGTTTGCCATGGCCTTATGTCCGTGAAGTTAGCGTCATCGTCATCACACAACCCCAGCGTCAACTTATTATTTTCCCCAAACTTCGTGTGTATGTTAACCAGACCATGCTGATTCCAAAAATGAAGTCCATTTTGCGATAGCGATTGACCTTCTAGGTCAAATTTGACGTAAAACGAAGGGGGACGCGCTGGAGCCTACAGTTACCGTCAGATTTGCTTTAACATGGTCTCAAACGATTCCTTGGGTCAAAATCTAACGTGAGCGAGACTTTCAGGTCCCGACCTTTAAGGTCAAATTTCAGGTCAAAGGACAGGGATCAGCGGTTGATTTCAAAGGACAGTTAGCGGTTGATTTCCCCCAAACTTTGTATATAGGTCAATCAGACCATGCTGTTTCCAAAAATTAAGTTCATTTGGCGATAACGATTGACCTTCTAGGTCATATTTGAGGTCAAACGAAGGGGAACGTTCTGCAGCCTAAAGTTACCGTCCGTTTTGCCTTTAAATGGTCTCAAACGATTCCTTAGGTCAAAATCTAGCGTGAGCGAGACTTTCAGGTCCTGACCTTAAAGGTCAAATTTCGGGTCAAAGGACAAAGGGTCAAAGGAGCAGCGTTAACGGTTGATTTCCAGCAAATTTTGTGTATAGACCAACCAGACCATGCTGATTCCAAAATCTAGTCCATTTTGCGATAGGCATTGACCTTCTAGGTCAAATTTGAGGTAAAACGAAGGGGAACGCGCTGAGCCTATAGTTATTGCCCAAGGAATCGTTTGAGGCCATTGTAAAGCAAATCGGACGGTAACTTTAGGCTCCAGCGCGTTCCCCTTCGTTTGACCTCAAATTTGACCTAGGTCAATCGCTATCGCAAAATGGACTTGATTTTTGGAATCAGCATGGTCTGGTTGGTCTAAACACGAAGTTTTGGGGAAATCAACTGTTAACGCTGCTCTCTGTCCTTTGACCTGAAATTTGATCTTAAAGATGAGGACCTGAAAGTCTCGCTCACGCTAGATTTTGACCCAAGGAATCGTTTGAGACCATTTTAGAGCAAATCGGACGGCAACTTTAGGCTGCAGCGTGTTCCCCTTCGTTTAACCTCAAATTTTGACCTATAAGTTCAATGGCTATCACAAAATGGACTTGATTTTTGTAATCTGCATGGTCTGATTGACCTATACACGAAATTTGGAGGAAATCAACTGTTAACGCTGCTTCCTGTCCTTTGACCTGAAACTTGACCTGAAAGGCTAGGACCTGAAAGTCTAGCTTACGCTAGATTTTTACCCAAGAAATTGTTTGAGACCATTTTAAAGCAAATCGGACGGCAACTTTAGGCTGCAGCGCGTTCCCCTTCGTTTCACCTCAACTTTGGCCTAGAATGTCAATCGCTATCGCAAAATGGACTTTATTTTTGAAATCAGCATGTTCTGATTGACCTATACACGAAGTTTGGGGAAAATCAACCATTAACACTGCTCCCTGTCCCTTTCTCCCTTTGATCTGAAATTTGACCTTAAAGGTCAGGACCTGAATGTCTCGCTCACGCTAGAAGGTCAATCGCTATCGCTAGCGCTATTTAATTATAAATGTTGACCCAAGGAACGTTCGAGACCATTTTAAAGCAAATCGGATGATAACTTTAGGCTCCAGCGCATTCCCCTTCGTTTGACCTCAAATTTGACCTAGAAGACCTAGAAGATTTACCGTAAAAAACAGTTTACGGATATGGGTTTTACATCACTTCACTCCAGTCGAAAGCCAATCAGATCCAACCACGAATTCTATAGTGTCACAACCAATGAGAAGCAACCACGGAATCACTGCGAAACGAAGGTTATCGACATACGGTACGGCATATATCAATGAACATATACGCGAAGCCGGGATGGAGTTTTCACGGGTTTAACGTGTGTATAACGGGTGCCATAGGTGTACCATGGGTATAATGGATGAGTGCTGGGTCTAACGGGTTTATCACGTGTTCCACAGGGGCACAATGGATACCACGGGTATATGTCGGGCACCGTAGGTTTTTGACGGGTACCTCGGGTGTATGACGGGTACAAAAACTTATAGGTACGACAGGTGTCACGGGTAGTACGGGTTAACAATCCCTAATTGCCTATCACTGGCTTGCACCACCACTTGACCTGTAATCGTCCAGCGGAGCGGACGGGTTAGCACTAGTTATTTTCTATTGGAAATCCAATGGAAATTGACAAAGTTATGGCCAACAATATTTCTAGCTTGTGCGGACATATTTTCGTCCCGCATTTCTTCGTCGCGCATTTTTTCGTCCGCGGTTTTCGTCTGCAGTTTTTCGTCCGCGCATAATTTCGTGGCGTATTTTGTCGTCTCGCATTTCTTCGTTTCCGCAAATTTTCGTCCCGCATTTCTTCGAATCTGCAAAACTTCGTCTGCGCAAATATTTGTTTCGCATATCTTCGTCAGCGCTAATTTTCGTCTCGCATTTCTTCGTTCGCAAATCTTCGTCTCGCATTTCTTCGTCCACAAATATTCGTCTGCGCAATTCTTCGTCTAGCAACTTTTCGTCTCTGTGAGGTATCCGTACATATTTTCGTCCCGCATTTCTTCGTCGCGCATTTCTTCGTCTGCAAATTTTCGTCCGCAGCTTTTAGCCTGCCCATTGCTTTCACAAATTCTCATTTTCACTATACTTTGGCAGCAACTCGTTACAAATCTTCGTCAACGCAGATATTTGCCCTCAATTATCCGTCCGCGAATATCTGTATGGTGATTTTCAGCGTGATCTACGGACCAAAAAATGTGCGACGAAGAAATGCGGGACGAAAATCGGTCACCGAATCACTTAGCGTAAGTCAGCATAATTAAAAAACAAACATTGGCACAGTTAATATATATATATATATATTGTAGGTACCGCGACCACCTACACATCCATCAAAAGATGCGTATTTTCACGAGGCATCTTTTGGTAATTTTCAATTGGAAATCGGTTCAGAATTGACGAAATTATTTACTTAAAACCTAGTCACATGATGTTTCAGATTTGTCGTATTTGCCTTAACCCTCGCCCTACGGGAGCCTTTTTCACCTTCCACCTACGGAGGGGGGGGGGGCTGACAGGCCACCTGTTAACTTCCAAACCAAGCAACTTAGAGCAATGCGGTAAGAACCAGCATATTGCCTGTCATGAGAAGAATCTAACAGTATGCGATTTTTAGGTTTTAGGGCAACGGGTGACCTTCCAGGTCAAGTGAATGACCTCGGATTTACCACGTCCAGAACAGCAATTTTGCTCTTCAGAAAACCTCAAAATTAGAAATTGATAAATGTAAATAAAAAAGCATGTTCCTAGACCAGTTTTGGCTCAGAAATACAGAAAAGGTAATTATTTGTTCGTATCTTGTCAAAAAAGTCAAAAAAGTTATAAAAAAATGACGTCATCAGTTTATAACACTTAGGGAGCCATCACTCAGTCAAAAATGAAGATATTACTTTGAAATTTGGTATAGGTATTGTCTATACTCCGTTCTCTCATATATATTCCGTTTTTTAACATCTTTTACATTTTTGATTTTGTGGGGATTTTTCCCAAAAAATTAGTTCTTTTTTAATTTGGGGTAAAAACCCAAAATTTTGCAAATCCGAGATTGCCATTTGAAAGAAAATGCCATTTTGTATCTTTGGTGAATTGTGTTTGCAATTTCCTTAAAAACTCTGTTTTCTACCATTTTTCAAATATTTATCGTTTTTCCACCAACATGACGTCATGAAAACATGATTATCTCCCAAACTACCCAGCCAATTTCAATTAAATTTTTACAGCATACGTATAATTGTTGTAAACTGAGCTACCGAAAAGTGCAGCAAGATGCACCGCATGTGTAAAAAGTTATTCAAGAAAAACCTCAGAGGGGGACCTGTCAGGCCCCTTCCCCTAGGGCGAGTGTTAAACCACAACATCGGCGATAGCGAAATCTATACAGATTTTGAAACAATGGCTACGCCAGACGAGGAACGAGCCTCCCTTGCAATTATGTTACCTAACACATGATGCGTTTCGGTGGCGGTCGGTTCAAATAGCGAAAACGAAGTGCGGTAGACATACTAATGAATAATGACGCATGCGAAACGTCACGAGATTTGTCCTTTTTACGAGCGAGCGCTTCGCGCTCGCTCGTCCTTCTGTGGTATATGGGAAAAATCTGAATATGAGCGGCCCCGCCCCGGCCCGGGCCCGGCCCGTGGCGACGCTTTTGAGAAGCTAATATCTCTGCAAGCGTACGTCCGATTGACAAGAGGGGTTTCTTTGCTGAGTAGCCCCATGCAACCTGACCTGTGTGAGACCAGTGTTGACTCATGTGTGTGACTACCACTGCGCGTGGCGCGTGCAGCGTGAGGGGTGTTGAAAAGTGTTATCGCAAAAACTTCGCAACGGCTGGGCAAATTTTGTGCAAATTTGATGTGTGGTTAGGGACCCCTCAGCCGCCAGTTTCCCACAAGTCAGGGGTGGGGTGCCTCTGCACGTGCGCACGTGCACACCCCTATTATATATCTCAGGAACGGCTGACCCGATTGTGTTCTAATTTGGTGTGTGGTTAGTGACCTCTCAGCCGCCGCCTTTCCACAAGTCAGGGATGGGATGCCTCTGCACGTGCGCACGTGCGCACGTGCTCACCATTTGTTGTATCTCAGAAACTACTTGCCCGATCGAGTTGAAATTCACCATACATTTCGATCGCGCTCGCTCGCTCATCGCCAATTTCGGCGCCTTACTGGTAAAATAGCTCCCAATAGCTCCAACGTTTTTTTTGCGCTGAAACTCAGCAACTAGGTCGTTTTGGAAATAATAATTTCAGATTTGGAGATTTCTCAGCACCTTCGACAATCTGGTTATCTCAGTTTAAAACTAATGTTAAAGGTTCACTATTCCCTTTAAGGTAACCGCCACATCGCTTCATCGTCTTTGTGCGCAAATTAGGGCACTGCTATACATCTGCCTTGGCAACAATTGAAGAGTTCGGATCGGCTCTTTGACCGCACGGCAGACACCATGCTGAGCTTAGCGTATTGCGTGGAAAAACAAGCAGACAGGAAACTAATGCTCGAGCGATTTAACCCTCGCCCTACGGGAGCTTTTTCACCTTCGCCCTACGGGGGGGGGGCTGACAGATCCCCCTGTTAACTTCCAAAACAAGCAACTTAGAGCAATGCGGTAAGAACCAGCATGTTGCCTGTCATGAGAGGAATATAACAATATGCGATTGTTAGGTTTCAGGTCAACGGGTGACCTTCCAGGTCAAGTGAATGACCTCCGATTTTCCACGTCCAGAACAGCGATTTTGCTCTTCAGAAAACCTCAAAATTAGAAATTGATATATGTAAATAAAAGGCATGTTCCTAGACTAGTTTTGGCTCAGAAATACAAAAAAGTAATTTTTGTTCGTATCTTGTCCAAAAATGTTTAAAAAAAAGTTATTAAAAAAATGACGTTATCAGTTTCTTACACTTAGGAAGCCATCAATCAGTCAAAAATGAAGATATTGCTTTGAAAGTTGGTATGACTATTGTTCATACTCAGTTATCTCACATATATTCCAATTTTTCTCATATCTTTGAAAATTTAGATTTTGTGGGGATTTTTCTAATTTGTATTTTGTATTTATTTTGGGGGTCAAAAACCCAAAATTTTGCAAATCCGAGATTGCCATTTTAAGGAGAATGCCATTTTGTATCTTTGGTGAATTGAGTTTTCAATTTTCTTTAAAACTCTGTTTTCTAAGATTTTTCAAATATTTTTCTCTTTTTTTACCAACATAACGTCATCAAAACATTATTGTCTCCAAAACTACTTAACCAATTTCAATTAAATTTTTACAGCCTACGTATAATTGTGGTTAACTCAGCTACCAAAAATTTCAGCAAGATGCTCCCAATGTGTCAAAAGTTATTCAAGAAAAACCTCAGGGGGGGGGGCTTGTGAGGCGAGGGTTAAGTGAAGAATGTTATACACGTAAGTTACTCTTAGCATCAACGGTCCCTGGCAGCGCTAAAATACTGTACGGTGTGAAATATGGGGGTTGTGCGTTCCAACTCACATATAGCGTATAGGGACATGGGGCAGGAGGCTATGACCCCCATTTTTGGTGAGAATTTTCGCTGAAATCTTTAATTTTGTCAACTGAGGAAAATTTGAGACAGCAAAAGGTAGACGAACATGAGAAGAGCTCAAATCTGCAAAGAAAGCTTGCATACTGTGTAATCACTGGCGGATCCAGGGGGATGCGGCAGGGGCAAAAGCCCCCCCCCCCCCCCCCCACATCCCACGCTCGACGGGGCGGCAATAGAAATTAGCCCCCTAATCCGCTGAAACTGGCGATGACAAATGGGTACTGAATGCGAAAAATAAAATTTTGCGGCCAAAAAAATAGTTATTTTTTCTCGTTCTTGTTTCCTCTATTTTGTAGCATTTTGGTAGCAGGAGGGAAAGTGGCGCGTGCATATTTGTAAATGTCGAATACAAAATCCAGACCCATCATACTTAAGTAGCCATAAGTCAGCCAAAACTAAAGATATTGCTTTGAAATTCGGTTTGGGTATTGTCTATACTTCGTTCTCCAATATATATTCCGGTTTTTGAACATGTTTGGAAATTCTGATTTTGTGGATTTTTTTCTACATGTTTTTATTTCTTCATAAAATCATATAAAATTTCAAATCATATTAATCCGCGAGTCACTAGGGGGGGCTTTTTTTAGCCTCCCCCGCCCCTTGGGAATATTGAGAATCTCTCAACAACTAATGCAGATATCGACGCCAAGCTTTCATTTCCTTTCCGGGCATCATCTTTACACCTTTTGTGCACAAATTAAGCAATTTGGTCAGAATTTTTTTCGAGATATAGTGAATTTAGTGACGTCAGTAAACACGATTTTGACACAAAAATCAGCTAAACTTTGCCAAGCTGTAAAAATGCCACATTTGAAGCAAAATGCAATCGAAAAACTCCAAAAGGTAGAAAATTGCAAGGGCTACAAACCAGCCATCTCGAAATTTCGAAAATTTTGGTTTTTAATCCCAAATATATATATATTTCTTTTAAATGCCTACAAAATGAAATTTTTCAAAGATATTAGAAAAACTGGAATACATGTCAGATAACGACATATGCGCAACTATCATAAGAAATTTCAAAATGATGCCATCTTTTTTGACTGACATGGCATATAAAGTATGG